>PNEQ01013592.1:0-14784 GCA_003012365.1 Medauroidea extradentata | reverse complement strand
AGGCTGAGATGTTTGTTTTATTTTATATTTTTCTTGTGTAATATTGCAAATTCATGGCTTTAAAGTACAGTAGAAATAATTTTGGCGTACAGAAGTTATAAAAATACTAACAGAATTTTTTTTTTCAGAATGATAAATCAAATTAAAACGTAAATAATTTAATTGGTAATAATATAATCGCATAATTTCTTTGTGTTGAAAAAAAGAGGTTGCAGTTATTAGAAGCCATAGATTATTTAACAAATGTTTAAAAATAAGTAAACTGTTAATGGGAAATTTTTACGTCCCACAGAAGTTTTCTGCTTGTACATTGGTAGCATTGCGTTTGAAAGAAATAACGATGGACGGATGACGGACTGTTGTAAATCGCTAGCTTCGTAGACGGACCGTCGACATGCGGACGGGCGGACAACTGAAAGCTGTGACGGACGATTGTAACTAGATGTCGAGAGAACGACTGTAATATTCAATCCTCGATAAAATCTAAACTACCTATCATAATTGGATGGGATTATTTTCGAATATGTATTCCGTTAGCGGACGTTTATTTATATATCACAGGGTGGAAGTACGCTTCACTTTCGAGTAATAAATTAAAAACGGTGTTTAGACAAATTATGGGATTGAAACAACAAAATCCTTAAAAATGGAAACATTTATTTCTATAATTTTTAGTCCGATAAAATCTAGGACTCTATAACAACTAAAATTCCAAAATATTTGCGTTTTGATTTTAAAATAATTTCAACATCCGTAAATCACTCGCACAGAGGTTTAAGAAGAAAATATTTTTTTTAATCAAAATTTTGAAATTCGGTTACTATAAATTCCTGGATATTATAGTACTAAAATTATTATATAAATCTGAATTTTCCATTTTTATGGATTTTGTGGTTTCAATCCCTAGTTTTTCTAAAAACCGTTTTTAATTTTTTACACGAAAGCGTAGCATACTACGGCTCAGTGCTATGTAAAAAAAACGTCCGCTAATAGAATATCTACTCGGCAAAAAAATTCCAATCGAATTACGGTGAGTAGTTTACATTTCATCGACCAATGAGTGTTCCGATCGTTCGCTCGACATCATACCTTTCCACACCCCTTAAAGCAGTCAAAGACGTAAAGGACATCACATAAGATCCGGTAGCCAAGTACATTACAGATTGTGCTCAAGGCTCTGATGGGCAGTTAAGTATACCCAGACAGTATGTAAGCTTGCGGCAAGCCTGCATTTGACTTGACTTAGGCTTGCCATTACAAGCCCTATTTTGTAAGTTTGATTCAAGCTTGAGTCAAGCCTACTTTTTTACAGTTGTATCCTGCCTTGTACGAGGCAAGCTTGCTACAAGCTTGCAGCAACCTTGAATCAAGCTTTCCTGGCAAGCTTGCTGCAGGCTTGTCATATGGAAACTAGTTAGCTTGATTCAAGCTTGAATCAAGCTTATTTTGCTATCAGGATTTACATATAATGATCCGAATTCTTCATGTCCCTGCCTATAACATCGGTGCGGTGAATTTACAAGTTCTTTTTTTTTTACGGTGTGGTTGCTACCTCATGAACCACTCAAAAAGCTCGTACCCGTAGGCTATATATTTTGAATACTGTTCTCATGTGTTTGTGGAACGAACAAGATGGCCTGCTCTCCGAGTAACGGTTACAACTTTCCTCATTCCCTATTAATTTTACTTGGAATTTTCCATTGTGGTTACGTTGGTAGACGTCACTGTAAAAAAATTTTTTGTGTTTGACAAAAGTGGTTTTGTGAGTTTACAGAAAGTTTTTTAAGCTTTACAGGATATGCTTAAAAATTCTGCAAATATGTATGTATATTTACAAACATTTTTATATTTTTGTAAGGTAATTCTTGTACATTTCGCAACATTTTTTTGAAGTGACACAAAAAAATTTTTGCCACCCAATTTCCAAGAATTTTCGTGTAAAAGTACAAAACATTTTGTAAAATTTCACAACACTTCGAAGGTTATTTTGCTTCTCTTCGAACGCTCTACCCATAACAATTTATCCCTTTAGCCTCCTCAGGTATTCGGAATATTTAGACCACTTTAACGACCTTCGACATTCTTTTTGTAGTGTCTAGACTGATAAAAGTTTAGATATTGGTTAACAAGCTTTTTCTGGTAAAAGTACGAATTTTTTTACTGTATATGTTGTTTCTAGCAGCGATTCCTTCCCTTTATTTATTTTTTTAAATGTTGGTTTAAAAAGGGTTTAATTAACAGTGAGCCAGCAGCGAAGAACTCGCCTAATTACGGAGCCACATCACGTGGCTTGAGGCACGCGGCGGACAGCCAATTAACTTCGTCTGGCAGCTCGAGTTCCACCGGCCACGTCATCAGAGCTGCAACGAGTGGGCATAGTTACACGGTGTTGACTCATACACAGCATATAAAAAAAGCGTAAGAGCCACGATTTTACGGCGAAAAGATTTCTGTATCATTTGTAGAGATGATGGAATATCGCGAAAATATTTTGGGCCAACATACCCCTGAAAATGCTGTAGTTAATAGTAACACGTATGATTGGGTGATGCTTTTTTCTTTCTCAACATTGATTGTTCCATCCAGCGAGTGTTTTGAGCAAGTAAGATCGTGGCGCATCATACTTATTTAGAAATGTTGCTGGAAGCCACATATTAACGCTGGCCCTTCATGGCAACTATACACCACGTGCGTGAATAATTCCTCAGTAGTTTTTGTGCGAGTACACTACCGTGTGGAAATTTCCACACACGTTCGTAAACCAGGTATCCCGGGCAAGGATGGAGAATATTCCCATACACCTGATGAATGAAATTACCAACTCATTTAACACAATGTAAAAAAATGTTACTGAGCAGTAATAGAAAGCATTCAACCCATAATAGAGATGATGGTACGTTGCAAAAAAAAATTTAACGACATACCCTTGAAAACATGTATGATTGGGAGATATACTTCTCACACAACGTAGCTGTCTGCAGACCAATAACAAGCATTAAATATTACAATAGCAGTCAAATAAGGTAACGTACAGGGAAAAGCCAGTGAGCTGTACGTTGAAACCCAGCAAACAGTCACGTTTTCCCGCGATAAATCATAATCTCTATCCATACACAATATCGGATACTTGCCATACTTCAGGTTTCAAATAGAGCAAATATTAAGCGTTGTTACTATTCAGACCTGGTGAAATTTGTATACAATTTACTGTTTCCTCAACATTTATAGGAACCCAACTATTCATATTTCGGAAAACATTTCACTAAGGACCGGAAAATTCACGGTCTCTTTTGGGCACAAGCTATAATTCAAGCAATTGTAAGTTCGTGTCACTTTCGTACTGGTCACGCGAGATAGGAAAGGTCCTGGCGACACGCAGAGGGGAAATTTCCTCCTCCTGCCCCTAACCCGCGAAGGTGTGCCCATCTCCTGATTGGTTGTAGCTGCTCATCCCACACTCAGGGCTCCGTTATTTCCCCTCTTCCTGGCTGGGAGGGGAAACGTGGGGCGGGTAGCTGCTCAGTAGATACCATTTCACGTCCGCTGCGCCACTCTCTCAAAACCTTTCCTAGGCTGCGGGACCAGTAATTGGATCTTGACTTATTTGATAGTTCCTGGAGAGTGTCGAGTAGATAATATTGCCACGATTGTGACTGGAGGCGTGCTATAATTCCAGAAGTAGACAACTCGTGAAAGGTAATCAATAGACTACTTTATAAGAGGATAGCTATAAAAATAATAATCAATACTTAAGAATTAGTTTTAAGAATTTAATACGAAAAAAAAACTATTTACAAAATGTTTACTAGAATTGATAAAACATGAAAAGACACTAAATCTGAATCCCTACTTCACCAACTAACAACATTTAAAATGTTACATATCTTTAAATTATTTCCCAGACGTCTGGAATGACCGCAATTACATTGATTTTAGTTATTTCAATTATTTCTCCTTTCGTCCCTCCCGATCGCAGGGTGAGGATGTTTCCAATGAACATAAAAGCAAAGTTAACTTACATGTTCCGGTTAGCTGTCTCCATGCTCTTTTCCATCGAGTCCCTTCCCACTGCCTCTGACCGATGACAACGACCCCACGGGGGAGGGCAGACCCCCTTATAACGTTCCAACACTCGTGTTCTACTAAGCTACATTTCGCGCGACGCGATGACCCTTAGCGCAGTGCCCCCTGTATTCTGAAACACAACCACCCGAGTTTTCGATAAAACTTCCACGAGTAGCAATCCACAGGGATCATGCCGAAACACGAAACTAATCCAATAAAATTGTGAACTTCCGAAATGACCCCGAATTTGGACCTAATGTAGGCCTCCGTAGAAATCAACAGCGTTAATATAGAAGAAACTAAATGCCGATCCACTCGTATGATTTCACTGTGTCAGCAAACAACCAATGAGCATCTGCTGTCTGCATCAGCACACATATATTTTTCGAGTCTAGCTTACAGGTCAATGAACCCGCGAAATATCCCGGTCTCTCATTAAACAATTTTTTTATCGCTACTGTACATCGGAGTCTTAAATTTACAAATAGTTTTTTTTTACAGTGCACTGTGATTGTTCTTTCTGGGACTAAGGAACTTTCGCTATCATTGGCATATCGGTGTCCCAGTTTAAAAGGAAAACAACTAAAAAAAAAAAAAAAGAATTTTTGAGTTTGGCTTACCAAAACATAGACAAGTGCATTCTCCTCAGTTGAAAAGAAAAACAACACATAAATTCCCTTGTTTTATAACGTGGCACTGTACTGTATACTGATTACAAATAGCGTACTAGAAATGGTATTTCTTTTAACTTAAAGTGTGGTAATTTCAGCAAAGGCAGACTATAAACATTTTAAAACACCTTAAACAGTCGCCTCTGTACTTTTGCTACAAATTAACACCAACCAAACAAGTACTTGACCTACTCAATATAAAGCAATCAATGTATCACAAAGTCCTCGAAGCTATGCACAAAATCATGAACAATCGAAAATTAGAATTTTTGGGTTTCGGACTGTAAATAGTATAATCTATTTCACATTAGTTCGGATAAATTTGACAGCAACTAATAGGCAACAATATGTAATATTTTGTTATTTGTGTCACTACACAAGACAAACTTTGCAGTACAAATGCTGAAATCGAATTCTCAGGTTCATTTTAGAGTTAAAAATGTCTTTCACTGCAACAAATCACAAAATACTGAAAATTATTGACCATAAATTGCTGTAAAACCTATCCAAACTTATATGAAACAGAGTATAACACAAATGCACGATGCAAGAATAATTGTAATAGCTTTGTAACACAAACAAATATAAAACTTAGCATGGTTGTGAGCCTTTGATGGAATGGCGCCAAACATATATTTGTTGTGTCTTTAAAGTAAGGTACCTGTACCGAATATGGCCCACTAGTCTCCATTGTGTGATAATGCTGAGATCGATGTGGGATCAACACACTAGTCTCCAGTATGAACATACACCATTCATAAATATCTGTCTTGCATCATCCATGTGTTACAATAGTAATATAATTAATGACTGAGGCACACATGATTTTTGAACCTTAAGCGGGCCATATTCGGTACAGGTACCTTATTATTCTTGTAAATATATGTTATGTGTTTGAATGTTTCGCGTTTCCTTTTTTTTTTTTTTTTTGTACAGTTACTATTGGTTTGATAATATCTTTGTCAATTGCTAAGTATCTTCAATGTATGTACTGTTAGAGACCGGAAAAATTCCGCGGGTTCATTGACTTGTAAGCTAGCCTCCAAGAATATGTGTGTACTGAATGTGGTAGCAATAGTTTATTAGCTGCTTGTTGACAGTGAACTAGGCCTGAATTCGGTTACAGTTTCATTATTGGCTCAGCTAGGAAGTGTCGAGTAAGTCAACGGCCAATTGTGAACGTGTTACAGACCTATAGTTGCTGGAATTCTAGCTTGCGCTTAAAAGAAAACGCGAATTTTTCAGGTCTCCAGTAATTGTAAGGATTGTCTCATGTTTCGAATTTTGATATTTTCTGGTATTGACAAAATTTGAGTGAACTTTCAATGCTATAACAGTACTGATATAATCAGGATGGTGTATGTACACATTTTATTTTGTTATATACATACATATATATATATATATATATATATATATATATATATATATATATATATTGTAGTTTTGTACCTAGGAGCATTTTTTATCAGCATGTCTGTCTGATCCTATAACAAAATGTAATTATGTAAACTTCTTTCTTTCAATTAATAGATTTATCGGCGAAACGGAAAACTGTATGAATTTTACTAAAAACGGAAAACAACTTTAAAAAATGGCATTTTTTAGTTTTGATCACCAATAGATAGGCAGAAGTGCACGTTACTCAGTTGACATGAAAAACAACACGTTAATTCCCTAGTTTAAATAACATGGCAGTTTTTCTGATTGTCAATTGTATTTATTTTATTTTAAAGTGTGATAATTTCAGCAAGGCAGACAATAAACATTTTAAACACCTTAAACAGTTACCTGTATACTTTCCCTTCAAATTAACACCAACCAAATATGTTAATTAACAATTTTTCGTCGAAACGGAAATCGTTCTTTGCGCATTTTACTCACAACTGGGAATATTTTGAGTTGTTTTCCTATTTAACTGTGCCGTCGATATGTCCAGCTAAACAGTTGATATTGACTTAGACGGCTGTTGCACTAGTGTGCTGTATGAGGATGGATGACGCAGATACGAGGCCAGGCTCGCTGCTGCTAGTTAGTCACGACGACGCCGGGCATAGCGAGGCGCGTGCGACGGCGAAAGTGATTGATGGCCGGGTCGTCGGGCAGACGTTGCGTTGCCTAGGCAGCTGAGGGGTGAAGATACTGAAGAGGGTGGTTGGGGGGATGAGGGAAGACATCCTACGTTAGCTCACGGGAGCGGAAAAACCGCAGTGTCACTAGAATCCTTCCCTTCCAGGTGGTTAGTGTGCCTGACCCACACGCAGCGTTGCCAACTGTGCGATCCTGATCATACAAAAACAATAATTTTATGCCTTGTACGATCTACGATTTAACCATCGGATCGTGCGCCAATTGTACGAATGTCAGTAGTTTCGCTGTGTTCAAGTTTACCTGTTTAATAGAACACATAATAGTGCTATTATCTCTTGTAGGCCTATCTACTGTATTAAATAAATTTTTAATTTAATAAATTTAAAATCGTTATTTTTGCAAAGCATGGTATACTTCTTCGGTTGTACGGCCTAGTAATTAGATTAGTACGCAAATAATTACTTATTGTTTTGTTAATATTTAATGTTTTTATTTTGTAACTTTCAAAAGCTTAATCGCCGCGTTCAAATGCCTTCAGAAATATTTTTTGTTAATGTACGATCCTGTAGGTACTTAGTACGATATTTTCAGAATAAATACGATCCTAGCATTTCTTAAGGTTGGCAACGCTGACACATTCTGAGCATGGCAGGGCACGAGCTGCAGTAGGCAAGCATAATGTCGTTTTTATGCAAACCAAACTAATTTAGGAGTATAGGGGATGGTTAGGGGTTGTGATTTATTGCGGAAAGTATTCACTGTTTCTGTAGCAAGTTACGGTTGAACAAACATAATTCACTTTGAGCAGGTGATATTAAGGAGGCGTTTGACCGACAATTTTCATTGTTTTAAAATTGTTTATTTTTGTACGAGATAAAGTTAGTTTTGTAGACACACATTGTGACCATTTTTTTCTGTAACGAAATATTTTAGCATTCATAGTTTTGTTTATAATGGCTAGAGATGATGGTATATCGCGAAAATGTTTTGTGTCAACATAGCCTTGAAAACACTGACACAACGTAGCTGTCTATAGACCAATAACGTGCATCAAATATTAAAATAGCGGTATTCTTATTGGCTTAGTCAAATAGGGCAGTAGCTTCGCGTACAAGGAAAAGCCAGTAATCTTTTGACAAGTTCAACGTATGTTGAAGCCTAGCAAATAGTCAAGTTTTTCCGCGATAAACCATCATCTCTAATAATGGCATGTCAAAGTCCAAATTTGCATAAAACGGTTTTATTCTCTAAAGGAAAACCCATCGACTTAACGAACTGGAGAAAAAAAAATCTCACTAAATAACGATGTTGTATGATACAAAGTCTCCTGTATATAACCAAAAATAAAATTTCTTTCTATTAAACAAACAGTTTGATTATTTGCAATTTTAATTTTTAGTTACACGGTTTTTAATACAAAAATATGTTTATTTTATTTTCATATAACAGACCTTGTAGCTTACAACATGGTTAGTCAGAGTGAGTTTTTTTTCTTTCAGTTCGGTAAGACCCGTTTTATGCAAATTTGTTATTCGACTACAAAAAATTATGAAAGGTAAACATATTTAATTGCAGTAAAAAGTAGTCACAACGTATGTCTACAAAATAAACCATTATCTAGATATAACGGTTTATCGCGGGATATCTTGACTATTTGATGGATTTCAACACATTCAGCTTACCAACATATTACTGGCTTTGGCTTATACATGGAGCTGTTACCCTATTTGACTGAGGCAATAAGAATTCCGCTATTATAATATTTAATTCCTGTTATTGGTTTGCAGACAGCTAGGGAGTGTCAGAAGTGTACCACGCAATCACACATGTTGCGAGAAACTACAGTATTTTCAAGGGTATTTTGGCACAAAATATTTTCACGATATAACATAATCTCTAATTATGGCATAGACGTGGCTCATTTGACTGTGCCGACAGGAACAAGGTTACTGCGACACCACACGTCTGTGATTGGCGGGTAGAACCCTAGACGCTGAGAGTTAAAAACATCCAATCATTGACCAGGAAGCAGGGCTTCATGTGTGAAAATAAGGCATTGAAAACAAACTGTTGCAGAATTATTTTCGCGAAAAATCGTGGTCTTCAGTTATTAGGCATGGCGGTATCAGTTTAAATAATTTTACGTCAACTACCAAAGAACTGGGCTAGTATTACCTTCTCATATAGCTCTGTTATTTTATCTAAACGAACAAAGAAAACTGCACAGGCAAAATTTGAAGGCAGAATCATTCGGCGATTTCAATGCTGCATGATATACCGGTGATTCTATTGACTACGCTATGAAAGAATTTTTCCCAACTTCTAGTAGCTTGAATGAGGTTAAGAAGAAAATATTATTTTCCAAACACTATGATTTTACCCTTAGTTCACTGTCTTTTTAACACTTGTCATTCAGCTCACTCAGGTCGTTGTCGATTTTCAGCTGGAAATATCGAACACGTAGTCAATTTTACTGTTACAGACACATGTTCATTCTCTGACAAATGCTCGGCAAATAATCAAATATTATGTAAATAGTCAGACATTAACAACGTTAGCGAATTATGATTTATTGGTCTGTGGACATACGCCATTGCTCATGTTTTGCTGATCAAATCTGTGTTGAATAAAAACTACAAAAAAAAAAAAAACAAGAATAAAGCAAACATAAAACACATACAATAAATATAAAAAGCAATTGCAAATGAATTTTGTCGGATTTTTATTTTATTAATTTTCTTTTTTAATTTTTTTATCTCAACGCTAGTGCATATCCTGACAAAATGTCTACACAATAACAGAAACAGGCTCTGGAAATTGAACTATAAGTTTCATAAATAAAAACATATGGTCACAACTAAACGTCCTATGGGAAAATGACTAATAGTACAGCTCTGCGCGTAGAGGCGACACTGCATTACATATGCCAGCCGGCGTCACCCTTAGTACTCCATCGATTTTGTGCCTCACATATACAAAGGCAACCTACCTAGATCAGAACCTAACCATACTCTCTTGCCCTGGAATATGAAAGATTTTAAAATCCGGTTTCACAAATAGCTCGTCAGAATCGTCCGACTACGATAAAATGTTTCCTCGCAAAGCTGGCCAAAAATTTATTTCTATGTTTGCCCTCTCTCTCTCTCTCTCTCTCTCTCTCTCTCTCTCCCCTTTTTTAAACATTGGCGTCCAAAAAATATAAGATACCATGTATACTTAACGTAAGGTTGTGTACCACGCCTTTTAAAAATTATTTTTAAGGTAAGATAATTTATCATACATGGTTTTCAATTCCTACAGTTTACTTGAATATGGTCGTCTCGTGCTAGTGTTAAATTTTTTATTTTTTAAATTAGGATTTTCCTGTTGGCATTAGATAATGTTAGTTTGTTGTTGATTTGGACTCCCACACTTTAAACTTTGTTGAATAATTCATACGCAAATTAAATTCATATTATATATTATTCACACTAATGGTGATGATTAGCTACTCAAGTGGAAAAAAAAATATAAAAAAATCACATGTTTTAGAACAAATGTTTACAAAAATTTAAAGAATAAATGTTTTCTCTTGAACTATTTTAACCGAAGCTGGAAATCTCATTTTGCATGTTGAGATTTCGCAACTCCGTAACTCAGCAAAAGTACACGTCAAAAAACCCTATGAATATAAGCTCATTATTACGTCTTTTAAAGACTTAGCTTAGGAACGTCAACGTAAATAATCTTAAATTTTTTTTTTTCTAAAATAACGACAAATACTGTGAGTTAAAGAAAAATCTGTAAAGCGTCTTTGTCTCATTATTGCTACAGACATTTATCTATTCATTTCGGCGATCTTTTCATGATTCTCGTGTAAACGTAAGAATGTTCGTCAAGTGTCTTTTTTGTTGCGGTAGTCTGAATACAAAATGCTAAATTAAAATTCTTTTCGTGAGATACATTTTAATGCTCGAGTTCAATTAAGCCAGGCGCTGTTCTTTCCTTATATTCCGTGACCTTTAACAGGCATTCTACATTTAATTTAATTGAGGTACTTCTGTATGCACGACGTTTCTCTATCCCTTCCAGCTTACATTTCAGCGCGATGAGATTATATTAAGACTAATTTGTAATTACAGCTTGCAGCACTTGAAAGGAAACAAAAATAATCTCTACTTCTTGTTTCCATGGATGTTAATAAGACTCACGGAAAGGACCAGTGAAGTTCGTTCTCTCGTTTAGATTGGCATTTACCTGAAATGAGGCTAGGATAAATAATTGAATGAAAAACAATTGCAGTCACAAACTCAAGCACACAATAACAATATCATTTACATATCAGGCGTTTTATAAAATAACATTAGGCATTATTAAGCTAATGACTGGAGCGACGTTTTTGCAAGTTTCCACACCGCATAGACAAACGTTCTATGCATAACGTATGCGAAACCGGTAAGGTTATGTAATGTTGAAGACTGCTATCACAGACGTTGTTTGAGCATCGTTCAAAATGTTATAAACGTTTAAGCTCAGAAACATCCTCTTCTAAGTAACAAAACGCATATCCTACAATAAAACAATGCTTGCGTCTGCAATGACAAAATTAAACGTTAGCTTCTGGAAAACGTAAGTTTTGTTTTATCAAAGTATTTTTATTTTACATAGTCTTATTTTGTCCTTACAAATTTTCGGCAACAGTTATTTGTGGTTAGATTAATTTAGTTCCCATAAAGCAATCCTATTGTTAAAAAGGAAGATAAAATACTTTCTTCAAATAATACAACTTTTCTGTTTGCCTTAAAGCAAGTTGTATACTTTTATTTTTCGCTGAAACCCCTTTTTATTTTGTTAAAATATTTACCCTTTACAAGACTTATACAAGTATCACGACATTTTAACGACTAGAATACGTTCATTCTGTCCTTTACATTTTTGTAAATCTTGTCTATTAATGTGATTGTCGAAATTTACGTTTATGCTACTCGCATTAAACTGTAGTAACGTATAGATCTTACTGTTTAAATTTTTAAACGTAAAATTCTTTTCAGGCCAAACTGTATTTCGAAGAAATATTTCAACCCCTTTTTACGACTGGGTCACACTTTATCAAACACTCCCCTGAATATCCCGACCCAATGACGTTTTCAGGTCTACGACGTTGCTACCCGATTACTAGAGACCTGAAAAATTAGCGTTTTATTTTGGCCCCAAGCTATAATTGCAGCAACTGTAAGTTCGTGCCACTTTCGCAATTGTCCCGTGACTTATTTGACACTTGCTGGAAGTAGCTCAGCCCATAGTACCGTAGTAACTAAATGCAGGCCCATGTCACTGCGTCATCGAGCAGCCAGTGAGTAGATAATGTCTGCTTGAATACACACATGTTCTTGGAGGCTAGCCTACATGTCAGTGAACACGCGAATTTATCCGGGATCTACTGATTATCGGAGCAAAAGCAAGCTTAATAATATCCTATGCTCGATAGTTAAGGGGTACCTGATCTCCAGCGGAAATATGCTTGCACCACTTTTATTCGATGCCTTACGAGCAAACTTGCAGTTCGACTTCGTGGTCATTAACCGGATGCTTTAAGGACACGGTCTACCACAATTTTCATCACCATTTTTTTATTTTTTATTTGTACCAGATATTTTCATTCTTATTTTAGACACAAAATGTGACTTAATTTGGCTGTTGTGAATTTTTTTTTTCTCTCTCAGAGTTCTCGCATAATGGCTTGTTAAAGTCATATTTTGCATGTTTTCGTTTTAACGACTACACTAAAACCAACTGATATACCAAACTAAAAAAAATCACAGTGGATAAAGACATTGCAGGCTACACTGTCATGCTCATAAAAATAAAGAATAAAAATTATTAGTATTTTAAAAAATATATTGAATTTTTTTTAATTTTTATTTTCAGTTTAAGCATTTTTAAAAATACAAATAATTTTTATTCTCTATTTTTATGAGCATGTCATTGTAGCCTGCAATGTCTTTATCCACTATTTTTTTTTCAGTTTGGTATATCAGTTTGGTTTTAGTGTAGTCGTTAAAACGGAAACATGCAAAAATATGACTTTAACAAGCCATTGCGATAAATTATGAGAGATAAAAAAAATTTCATAAGAGCCGAATTTAGTCACATTTTGTGTCTAACATAAAACAAAAATATCTGGTTCAAATGAAAAAATAAAAAAAATGGTGATTAAAATTGCGATATACCGCACGGTTACACTCAGCGCCGTGGTTGCTGTTCTACACACTAATCACTGACGTGTTGTGTTGCAGTACCCTTCTACTGGTTGGAGCAGTCAAGTAAGTGACGCCTGTACACAAAAGACACACAGCCAATAACCATGTAGCAGAGATGCAGATGTGTGCAAGAGGCCCTGCGGCAAACTGGTTCAAAAATATTTTCCCGAAAATCAGGGATCCTTATCGGTAGTTAAGGGAAATATAATCTTCGCGAAAAAAACAATTCTTCAACAATTAGGTTTAATCATTTATGGTCATATCTGTAGCTATGTCCCATGGTCGGTTATTGGATATGTTAAACTCTTGACGTCTTGGAATTCTACCCGTAAATCACAGACCTAGGGAGCCATGTTTTTCGCGAAAATAATTTTGCCCCACTTTGTTTCGGTGCCTTACGTGCACATCTGCAGTTCTGCTTTGTGGTCAGTGACTGGGTATTTTAACTGTCAAGAGCCTTGGTATTCTACCGGCAATTCACAGACGTGTGTTGTTGCAGGAACGTTATTGTAATTGGCTCAGTCGAGTGAGATACGGCTCTTCACATAGACACGCTGACAATAACCATGAAGCAGAACTGTATATGTGCACGTAAGGCGCTGAAACAAACTGGGGCAATATTCTTTACGCGAAAAACACGGGTCCCTATATGAGGCGTTGAAAGAAAGTGTTTTGCAAACATATTTTCGCTAATATCAGGGTTAGGCACCTGTAACGTTCGCAACAAAATATATTTAACAATTTGGTTCAATAACTTATGGGCATATCTGTAGCTATGTTCCATGGTCTGTGGTGGGATGTTTTCAACTTTTGGTGTCATGGATTTCCACCCATAAATCACAGATTGTGTACAAGTGCGGCTGTAACCGTATTATAACGGGTACAATCAAATAAGAGACGTCTTTGCAGTAAGCCAATAACTAGAGATGATGAAATTTCGCAAATTCAATGACATGCATGTTATAATCAAATATCCTATGCATACTCAAGCCCCGACCATTTGTCCACTAGCTGCTACTCAGTGGAACAGTAGACAATGGATATTTGATTCTAACATGCAGGTCTTTGAATTCGCGAAATTTCGCCATCTTTAAAAATAACTAGAAATGATGGTATAACGCGAAAATGTTTTGTACCAACATACCCTTGAAAACATTGCAGTTTCTTGCAAATATGTATTATTGGTAGGGACCAGAAAAATTCGCGTTTTCTTTCCGACACAAGCTAGAATTCCAACAACTACACTTTCGTGTCACCTTCGCAAATGACCCTTGACTTATTTGACACCTTCTGGAAGTCGCTGAGCCAATAACAAAAATGTAACTAATCACGTGCCCATTTGACAGTGGAAGCGAGAAGCTAATGAGCAGCTGCTGTCTGCTTGAGAAAACATACATTCTTGGAGGCTAGCCTCCTGGTCAGTGAACGCGCGAATTTTTCCGGGGTCTAATAATTGGGGATATACGTCTGACACAACGTAACTGTCAGCAGGCCAATATTGGGCAAAAATATTGGGAATCTTGTCACGAAGCCCTTCGTATAAACAACCTAGGGTTATAACAAGCGTAGTTTAAATTAAAGAGGGTAAGGTGAATCAACATATTTAATGATATTACAATTACAAGATAAAGTAACGGGCCTCCAAAATTTACGATCGAACGGGCGGTCGCGGGGGTGCCGGTTAAAGTTGAATGGAAACTTTCAACCCAAAATATTAA
>PNEQ01013579.1:0-10428 GCA_003012365.1 Medauroidea extradentata | reverse complement strand
ACACCATCATCTTACCGATCTCAAAAACTAACACCAGCATCTTACCGATCTCAAAAACTAACACCAGCATCTTACCGATCTCAAAAACTAACACCAGCATCTTACCGATCTCAAAAACTAACACCAGCATCTTACCGATCTCAAAAACTAACACCAGCATCTTACCGATCTCAAAAACTAACACCAGCATCTTACCGATCTTAAAAACTAACACTCATATTTGTTCGCATTATAACACACAGAATTCGACACATTTTTGCAACTCGACACTTAACTAACACGAATATATTTCAATCCGGATTAAAAAAAACATTAAATTAAACACTTTACTCGTAGAAATTTATTTTTTTACTTCCCTCATTCAGAACAATTTTTAAAGGCAAAAATATTTCCATACACGGTTACGAAGTATACATGCAAAATAATTTTTTTAAACACAATTATATCATGTGAATACCGAAATGTGACATTTTCATCAGTGGTAAACTCCACACGGTAAAGAGATTTAGGTGTAAATAAATTACATGTACAAATAATTTAATAGTACAATATTTAGTCAAGAAAAGTTAAACTCGAAAAAAAAATTATAATCTAACTGTACTGAGTTGATATCAATAAACTACTAATTCCAACACAGCTTTACGTTGCCATATAGTCAGTTTAGCCGCCCGGCGCAAAGCGGCTTCGTTGATTAATAACAAGTGATTTTATTAATCAAATTTTGAAAATCCAGCATATTTGGGTTGCAACTGAGCATCAACAGACTATGCGCCAATTTTAAGTGTTCAAAACATGCTATAAGTTTTTCGGGTTTGAAACAGTCGTACAAAAAATATAACTTACCAGTCCTATAAATTCAGTACTCACAACCACAAGATAAAAAAGTAAAACGCATTTTATAAGACCGTTTCAAAGCAGAAAAACATTTTATACCGAACTAGCAATTGGCGCATAGTCTATTAAGGCATAACACAGTCTAATTGGCGTTTCTTGAATACTCTCCTTGTTTAGGGACTACATATAAATTGTTCATGGCAAAGGGAGCATTTTTTAAGATCGTCTTGTCATGAACAATCGTAATAAAAATAGATTTGATTTAGATATGAAACGTTAACTAAGAACGCAAAAAACTATATTTACAAAATACCGAACTATGACGAATAAAATAATATTAAGTGTATGAAGTTAAATGGTAAATATACAGAACACCAGCCTTCGCAACTGATCAAAGCCTAATAAAATTTATGAACATTGAACATTAAAAAATTTGAATATTTTCTTACAAGCTTGACACGTGAAACGTCTTTACACTTGAAATATTGGCTTAAACATTTAAGAAAATAGTCAAGTTTTTAACATATATGTTTAATTACGTTTTACTACTTAGTATGTACTGCCTGCGTCATTGATATGTGACCAAGGATGGAGTTGTTCTGTAGCTTAACTGTGCAACTTCATACACTTAATATTATTTTACTTGTTAGTTCAACAGTCTATAAATAAAACCTCGTTGCAAGAAGCATTTTGTACGTTTATTTTATTTCGTACTTTTTAGCATTATAATTCGCATTAAGAGCGTTCAAGTGGCTTAAATTCATAATTTTATATTTGCACGGCATAGTGATCGCCTTATAGACGTTACTTGTGATCACATTTTCCACTCGTACAAATTTTTTAAATCTCATTGGTTTCCCATAGTGACATGACAAAAGTCAAAATATGCAACTTACGGGAACATGGTAATAACAAAAACCAAGTGTCCTACTAGAATTAAATAATTTACACTGAAATGAAATATGGGCAATACGTTAAAATATTCAAAAAACAATGAGAAAACTTTGTACTTTTTAAAAAAAATTTGAAAATGATGACAATTTACTTAATTTATGGCAATTTTTTTAAAAATACAAAAGAACAGTTGTGAGATTAAAAATATTTAGCTTACTGCCCATAAAATCTAATTTCAGTGTAAATGATTTTAATAGTGTCAGACACTTTGTTTTTGTCATTAATATGTCCCCGTAACTTGCGAATTCTGATTTTGGCAAGCTGCTATGGAAAAACTGTGAGAGCTAAAAAAATTTTACAAATGGAAAATTGAGTCACAAGTATTGTCTATAAAACGAACACTATGTCGTGCAAATATAAAATTATGATTTTTTACCACGTGAACATTCTTAATACGTTCACCTATGCGTATTCGTCTGTTTAATATTACATTGTATTCACTTTGACGACTTAAATGTTCAGTAATATTTCTCATTCTAATCAATTCCCATAAGCATTGCTGTTGCATGATTGTTCTCCTTAAATAGTTCAGAGCAACCTAGCTCTTGAACCATAAGACCGTCTAATAAACCAACTCTACTCAGCGAAACATATGCTTGTTCAGAAGCGAAGAGTTTCGGCATAGCCGACTGTGCTGCCTTCACATTAACATGGGCATCAACTGTCCATAAACTGTAAGGGTAACATATACAGTCCGCGCGCCAGTTCCGAGTCCGTGGCAGGTAGGGATGTGTTTTTGCCCGTAAAACCATAAATAACTCAACGAGGCCCAACAGCATGCGACGCACATGCTAGCCGTAGTAATGCCGTAAGTTAGGACGTGTTTGATACTGTGTTACTGTAGCGTACATGAAGTTTACGAAAAAAAAAAAAATGCATACACGCCAGGGACTCTAGAGCTGGCGCGCGGACTGTACGTATTTCTATACAGCCGTAGCTGTACTTAGCTGCAAATTGTACATCTTACATCTTGTCACGGCGAAAGAGTAGCCATATTATTTCGGTTAAAATTCGCCATATTATTTTGGTGATAAATTAGATTGCTTCATTCACTTGCAGTGGCAGCTCGTAGGTTGTTGCCAAGGCACAAGTTGCAGAGAACTGTATAGTGTTGTAGGCTAGTTGACGCTACAGCCAATGACACGCTGCTATGTAGGTGCCGCTTATTACTGACTGGTCACAACACAATAAGTAGCGAATAGATATTTCATTGGTATACGGCGGCGCGTTCACACGAGTGTACAGTTCTCGGCAACTTGTGCCCTACCCGCCAACAATCCTCGAGCCGCCATTGTTCACTAGACACTTTCAGACATCAATATTAGATCTCAGCAAGACTTCCGCATTTTCAAATAACTGTAAGGTTGTGCGCAAGCCACCTGTTTTGATCACATCATTGGGTATTATATTATCCAGCGTAGTGCTACCTTAAGTTCCGTGTTGATCCTAAGCTTTAATTGTCAGTAAGTAAGTTTTGCTTCTGTTGTGATCAAGAACCAATTCATTGTGATGCTCTACTGGTTGCCTTGTTGAAAATACGTCTTCAAGACAAACCCAACGAGCCCAAACACGACGGGGTTATGTCGAATAGTTGACGAGTTCCTACGGTCACCTTCCGGCTCCGGCTCATCAGACAAGTTCCACGGCACCATATATGCATTGCTACCGAAATTACATAGGTACGGCAAATTTCAACTCAACCCGATGCCAGCAAGTGCTTGAAAATTGGACCGCAAATTTTGAACTCGAAAGGCAGACATACAAACGTAGCAAGTTAAATAAAAATCTGTAACGAGTGCAGTGAAATCTACATACTGGGTTAAAAACAAAAATTCTATTTTTTTATGATTACAAGTGACGGAAAGATACGAACTGCCTGTAAGTGAATAGTAATCAGAGCTTCGAAGAGTCTTCACTACATACCATCGATAGATACATGCAAAATTCGCGTGATTTTCTGACACCTGACTAGACTCCAAGTGACTATAGGCTCGTTCGACGTCTCCCGCTGGCCGATATTGTCGTGACTTGCCGCCGAGAATGCCTACACGGTAGAGAGGCCAATCTCTGTAAAGATGTACACACGTAAATGACAACACATAAAAGTTCGTGGCCAATTGAATCGCAGATTATGCTCTGTTATGTATAGGAAAGTGAATTTTAGTCTGCTACCAAATGATAACACAAATTTTGCATGTCTAACCATGGATAGAGATTATGGTATATCGCGAAAATGTTTTGTGCCAAGTGCCAACATACCCTTGAAAACACTGCAGTTTCTCGTAACATGTATGATTGGGTGATAAACGTCTGACACACGTAGTTCTCTGCGGAGCACTAACAGGCATTAAATATTACAATAGTAGGATTCTTATTGGCTTGGTCAAATAGGGTAACACCTACAAGTACAAGTAAAAGCCAGCGAGCGTTTGACAAGCTGAACGTACGTTGAACCCCAGCAAACAGTCAAGTTCCCCCGTCATGTCTAACCACGGATACCGCAGTTTCATCCTCAGAGCGAAGGCAAGGCGAGGCGAGGCACGCATTGATATTCGTCGCGTCGCTACCCGCAGTAGATACCAACGCGTGTGACAGTTTGCACAACACACACGGGTTACCATATAAGCATCCACGACACCTTTCCCTACCATCCCCCGGCCCACCTCGCTAGTAACATCTACACGTGGACAAAAAGGCGAAGGTACGAGCTTCACGGAACCACACTTCCTCACTGGAAACAGTTCTTTGAATTCGGTCGTTAGTCCGTTGTTCGTGCCCGTTACCGCTTTTCCTTCCTCGACAGTGTTCAAGACGAACTGACGGACCGTTGGGGAACACAAGAAGTCCTCGAGGGTGATTACAAACACGCCAGTTGAACACCTTGTCCTAGAGGCGATGGGGCCAAGTGCCGAGCGAGCAAGGATCGACCCTACAGCCCGCACTTCCAGGCCCTGATCATCAGGGCCATTAACTTTTCGCGGAAAGAATTTTGCACCACTTTTGTTTCAGTGTCTTACGTGCATTATCTGCAACTCTGCTTCAAGACTATCGGCAGAGTGTCTTCGTGAAGTGACGTCTGGCTGTGTGAACCACAGTCAAGGTTACTGAAACACCGAATGCAGGGCCGGATTTACCACCAGACCCGGACGTAGGGGGAAACTTTCACAAGAGCGCACTTCTATCGAGAACATGTGATTAATTTCCCATCACTATTTTTGAAAGTGTCAATATAACGAGTAAAATTTTTTTAAGTGGCTTTACTTTCGGCACTGTTGACTTATGCTGTATCTCTATTAGTTTTGTCTACTCTATGGCCACACCAGGTAATTATTTTCAAATAACTGTGCTACAATTAAGCTTAATTGTGTTATTACCATTATTATACATAGCGAGAAGACAGACAGAGCAGAGTGATTTAATTATTGTGGTGCTGAAAACGAGGAAAGGACGCCAGTTGTTAAGGAAGATGGAAAACAGAGGCTGCGGGGGCGCTTAGACTGAAGAGTCTATAAGGCACCTAGAAGCTTAAATCCGAACCTGGCCGAAAGTCTGTGATTTGCGGGTAGAACCTCGACCATGCGAGTGTTCCAAGATCCAATCACTGACAATGAAACAGAACTGTAGATGTGAACGTAAGGCACTGGAGCAAAATTCTTATCGCGGTAAGTTCATTGCCTTACTGATCGGACTGATCGTAGTCCAGTTACCACTTAAATTACACAGGATATCTCGAAACGGCCGATAAATAAGCACACCCCGCGAATCCTTGGACTAAATTAAAGAAGAAAACGTTAGTGGCAAAACATGTACAATTATTTCCGTACACAATGTGGCAACACACCTATTGCGCTACACGTCCAGGTATTATTTTATGCATGTTACGTCGAGTAAACATAGACTAATGTTTGGACTGCTTGAGATTTGAACCTGCACCCCTAATATGATTGTCAGAGATGATGGTATAGCCGGAAAATATTTTGTGCCAACATACCCTTGAAAACGCTATAGTTAAATGCAACACACATGGATTGGGTGCAGTACGTCTGACACAACGTAGCTGTATGCAGACCAGTAATAGGAATCACATATTACAATAGCGAGATTCTTATTGGCTCAGTCAAATAGGTCAACAGCTACACGTACAAGCGAAAGCCAGTAATCTTCTGGTTAAGCTGAACGTGAGTTGAAATCCAGCAAACAGTCAAGTTTTCCCGCGATAAACTATCATCTCTAGTGACGGTCAGTATTGTGATAGTAAGATACTTGTGTTAGCGCA
This sequence comes from Medauroidea extradentata, assembly GCA_003012365.1. NCBI lineage: Eukaryota > Metazoa > Arthropoda > Insecta > Phasmatodea > Phasmatidae > Medauroidea > Medauroidea extradentata. Next base: position 4,364 of record PNEQ01013579.1, on the reverse strand, counting down.
AGAGGGGGAGACTTAAGTTGCAACTAAGTTTTATATGAATTCATTAAATTGTGGGAAACATTGTGATTATCTTAAAAGAACGAGAAAAAAAACCTTTGCTATTTTCATATTGAAATTTTTTAAATAATATTATTCAAATACTGAACTAAAAAGAAAAAATCGAAATTCATCGTAACTGGCGATATGAGCTCGAAAATACACATAGACACGGAAGTGCAAAAAGTCAAGTGATGGGTGCAAAGCGGGTACAAAATGACTGCAAAACTGCACATAGTGAATGGCTTGCGGCATTCGCAGTCGAAAAAGCGCGTGGGTGATGTATTTAATTCCAACTGCGACTACAAGTGTACATTAAGACCAGTTTTACTTGTTCTGAGCCAGCGTTGCGCTGGAGCAAAATATAGCAGGCAGTGATATTTAATCGGCCGTCTTTATTGCACTGCAGCAAGTAGAGCTGTGGCCCCGCCCTTCTTTCAAGGTCGCGCGATTTCCTTTCGTTCAACCAGTTTGAATTGTTTGTGATTTGCTAGTTAAAATAGCGCCACCTAGATGGTCCAATGTGTCGTTATTTGTTCCCGTACACATTATGTTACAAAGGGTAATACACAAAATACCATTAGAAATGTTCAACATCACGAGCTCATAATTCCCGTGGTATTCTGTTTACTTAAAGAGTACCTATTTATATTTTCCAATTAATTTTGCACAAGGAATCACCCCTCGTAGTCTGTCGCTACAGTTCATACCTAACTTGTATCCGCCTAAACCGAGCGAGGTGGCCAAACGGCAAATCATTCGGGAGGACCCGGGTTCAATTTCCAACTCCGACCATCCTCTTTTCGGTTTTACATGGTTTCATCACATCACTCCAGGCATATGCCTAGATGGTTATTTAATAATGGCCATGGTCGATTCCTCTCCCAGTTCCTGTCATTGTGTCCATGTTGTATCAACGTCAGCAGTAACATCGCGACATATGCAACGTGGATCAGAATCAATGTACCGAACTCCGAGACGGGATTGTTTATGTGGGGTTACACCGACATTGAAATATTAAGGGAGCTACACGACATTGGGGAAATATTTTGAAATACGTTTTTTTGAAAAATACTAAAAAGTGTTAGAGATGGAGCCACCAAAATTAGCATAGAGCTCTAAGAATCGCAGCAAATAAATCTGGGAAAATGTGGTTGACGCAACGTTCCCCTTCACTGCTTATGTAGGGGTTACTCAGCCTATTTGTGCAAGTAACCTTTAAATACTAAGCGATAACAAAATATTTCATGCATATCATTACTTATCGCGTAAAATGAAGGTCAAAGTACCTGTTGTGTTAATTCACTCCGATAAACAGTTTTTGAGAAAATGCGAATCAAAATACGAAGGCGCAGTCAACCCCGCAGAGGTAGGCAACATAACGTCTTTCTGTGCCATGCTAATTGCAGCATTGAATGGTTAAATAGAGTACAGTAGCGAGATTTGGGTGACGTTATGGCAACTCAAGCGTATTGTATGAACGATGCTGTAGAATGCCAAGTGATTTCGTTTTATTTTCACGCGAAACAGCTGAAGATATTCTCTACCCGTGTATCTACAAAAATAACACCCACTTGATATAACTTTTAAACATGCAGCATATTAGAATCACGATTTTGGGGCACCATAAAGAAGCAAAAAACAACATTATTTTGTACTAACGTTAGCAAAAAAAGTACCACTCGAATTCATAAAAACAAAGGCACGCAAATAGCCTACGTAAGCCGAAATGATGAGGTACTTGAGACTACCTACAAATAAAAATGTAGAGTCACGGCTCGAAGTGCCACAGAGCAATTAATACTAGAAAAATACTGCGCGTCAATTAGTACGTCACGTGTAGCAAATTCGGCCTAATCACCCACCTCACACATGGGAAATTACTTCAGCAATTTCTTGAGAGCTGCTGATGATGAAATGAGGTGGAAATGGTGCAGTGGCGGAATGCAAGAGGAAGGAAATGAATTTTGATAAAACACGCTGGCTAGTGGTAACTGCCGAAACCAACCACTGCCTTAATGGTTAGACTTAGAGAGATCACATGTACAGAACAAGGAACAGAGCACAAATAGGAGCAACGCATTTCCACGTACTACATACGTATTTATGAACATCAATACGTATTACAAGTGTTCGAATTGCTGTCCCCCACTTCAACACACAGCTGGCAACGGCGGACAGGTTGGCCTGTACTCGTGCATAAATGTTTGGCACGGCACGTACCAAACAAATGCGGCTATCACACTTGCCTCGTTTTATTTGCTGCGACTCTTAGAGCTCTATGCTAATTTTGGTGGCTCCCTCTCTTATACTTTCTAGTATTTTTCAAAAAACGTATTTCAAAATTTTGTTTTCAACGTCGTGTAGCTACCTTAAAATTTCCCACACAGTAGTGTTGGTCAATGTACCCCACCTTATTTTACACAAACAATTCCGTCTCGGGAGTTTGGCATATGAATTCTGGTCCACGCTGTATATGGCAAATATGAAAGAAAAGGAAGCGTTAAAACCCACAAATGGGGTACGTACCAAAAATATAGGTATAGTCTGTCTCGTGTAACTTTACCATATTTTGACATTTTTCTTCCGAGAAATGTGTGTGACAGTTCCATTGTTTGCAGCTTTAAACCTACCTGGCTTCCTGGAAAAGCACGGTCTCCGCAAGCCTGTGTACAGACACACTTGTCATACGTGAATTGTCAAAATATGGAACACTTCATGAGACAGACTATAGTGGAAAAAATCGCAATAATCTCTAATGCCACCATAATTTGTGAAACAGTGTATATGCCTGCGCCTTGTACGGTTGGAGGATGGTTATGTAGTTGTTTCAAGCAGGGATATGGAGTCAGAGTTTTGGCCATTTTGTGTGGAGTCGGAGTCGCTTAAAATGTAGCACTCCGACTCCAGATTTAACTTGGCTAACAAATCTCACATTTACATTTTTACATTTTATGTTTAAACCCCAGTACTCAAATTTGAGGAGCGCATATTTAAACAAGCTTAGGTAAACGCTAACTAAATTTAAAACTCTATAAAATTCTTTGAGAAATCACATACATTATTAGAGCATTGTTCAAGTATTAATTTCTGAGAATCTGGAAGGTAGTTATAATGCAGAAAATTAAAGAGCTTATTAAGTAGATTTGCAAGTTTCTATTCACTCCGTGATGATGAAATGTGTTCTGATGATACACGTTATACAATCTGCTTGTGTCACAATGTTAATTAGTCTTAGCTTGGACTGGTGGAGTCGGAGTCGGACAGTGGAAAAACTTGGGAGTCGGAGTTGGAGTCAAGAGTCGATAGCTCTGGTTACCGACTCGGCAGCCCTATGGTTTCAAGACGACTCGCAAATATTCAGTAGCGGCACACCAGAGTTATCACTGGCCCCGTTAGATGGAGACATGCCAATAAAGAAATATGGACATATTACACTGAAGGTTAGCAAACTGTTAACTTTTGCCGCGATAAATGAGTTACACAACACAAGCATGAACAGACGAACCCGAAACAAACACACAAAAAAAACATCGCGAGTGAAAAGAGACGCCCTCCCATCATAAAGGATTTCCTTGTGTTTCGTCCATTATCGCCAAGACGGTCTTAAGGCTCGGTTTAAGTCGCCATGTTGAATAATTTTATGTATAGCTTATTTTGAAATTTTAATAAGAAAAAATGTTAGATATGTGACCATGCCGCAAAATCTGTTTACCATGTTATACAGCACAGACATTGCGATTTAGCTGTTAATGTATAATTACCCCGCAATCTGCGTGGCAAATTTTTTATATTCATAATTTTCCCGACTGATTGCGACCAACTATTCATTACAACCTCAATTGCTATGTCTGTATTGTAGCACGAAGGAAATAGAATTTGTGGTATGGTCACCGATTTAACATTTTTCTTCGAATAATTCCAAAATAATAATAATAATAATAATAATAATAATAATAATAATAATAATAAAATGTAATATGGTAACTGAAACCGAACCTTAAGAAGTGATGACTTTAACGTGACCAGCCAATGCAAAAGAAGCTGGTGTAGTTTACACAAACATGTTTTTTTTTTCTTGTTAGGTAACAAGTTGCAGGTCATTAAAAACATGCTTGACCTTTATATAAGGGTCATTTTCACAGGCAGGTGGAACTTTAGGTCCCAACTGTTTAAATCTATCATTATTATCTTTATTAAGGTAAAATAAATTCCATTTTATTATTTATAATTGAAAGTACGATGCCAAATGCTTTTTTAAAGCACGAATGGTATATGTGGTATAATATAATTTTTTTCATTTTTTCATGCACACATTTTCTATGGTG
>PNEQ01013578.1:0-10429 GCA_003012365.1 Medauroidea extradentata | reverse complement strand
TTGTAAACTTTAGTGAGATACTTGGTGTGCTTCCTGAGCCTGAACTTAAATATGTGGGAAACAGGATATTTTACAGATTTAAGAGTAGAATAGAACTTTAAATTTTGTGAGAAACAAATTAATACTTACAGTACTTAAAGTCAAGTTGGAGTTGAAAGAGATAATTTTATGACACAAGTTATTGAAGGAGGACTTTCCTGTTTAAAGTAGACGAGTCAGTGTCATTTATTGTAAGCTGTAACAAATTAATTAATACGCTTTCTGAGCCTCACGAGGCGTATAACTTTTTTTAGATTTTTTGTGAAACAACTTAACATTAGTTTATTCAATTATTAAAGAGAAACATACACATTTAGTAATTCTGATATTTATTATTATTACAATATACACACAATTTAAACATACTGAATGTGTCACTATCAATAGTGGACCAAACTGTCCCATCCGTAACGTCCCGTCCGTAACATGTCACTGTTATTATATCTTTCAGTAACCTAAAATAAACAATTTATTTTTCTTTGTGCAATAGGTGCACTTGAAGACAATTAAATAATGTATCATATATGATTTGGTAAAGGAAATGATTCCCACAAAATTCACTTAATAATTAACTTTCACGGAGGACTCATTAACTGCGCTTCTAAAATTGGTCCCGTCCGTAACAACTGAAGGAAAAAAATGTTTAAGTCAGAAAATTGAACAAATATCAATTATGTATATCAGTTAATTATTTATAGATACTAGCCGATTTTTGGTGCATTATACTTCAATGAAGTTGTAAAATTATGTTAAGTTACATGTATTCTGAGCGCAGTATTTGTTCCAAATTGTCCCGTCCGTAACAATGGATTTGCTGTGAAGCTTATCAATAGAACTATGAGAAATCAATAAACTTGTATCATCTGCAAATAATACTCGTGTGGCAAATTCTTTTTTGAACCGTGGTAGGTCATTGATATATGTATATTAGAAAAAGGAGAGGGCCTAAAACAGAACCTTGGGGAACACCATTTTTATTCTGACGCCTGCCAAGGGTAAGCCCATAACGTTGCCATAAATCCATGAGAATGAGCATATGCATGAACACAGACTCATGAAATATTTTATTAATTTAGTGTTCTAGTGTTTTGCATGTATTCTTTTCCACAGGGTCATTGATTGTGTATGTCTTAGTGTATCATTTTTCAAAGTCGTAACGACAGACATTCAAACCACCGCCCGGAAATCTTCTGAGGTTTGGCCAACTCATTTTGAACATTTAAAACCATAATTAACGTATTATTAAGGGATTCAATGCCCGAGTCAACATGTAACCTGTTTTTGCAATGTATAATTTATTTTGTGCCGTTTTCTACATTTAACGTAATAATACATTAAAAATACAGCAGTCATGTGTGGCGCCGGAAGAGAACGCACCGGTGATAGGCCATGAGCCATCAGCGGCCATGTTCCTCCTGGCAATATATCGCAGGCTTCTGGCAAGGTAACACGCTGTCCGTGTACATTCCATCGTTGTTTTACTGAAGTATGTTACCATAGTTATTTAATACCCCGGATCATCATTTTTCTTACACGTTTTCACCAATTATTTTCCCGGCAAGTGCCATTCTGCTTCATTTAATCATTATTACAGTAAATGGTACTTTAATTTAAAACCGTGTGTGCGCTTTGTTCAAGCCACGTGGCTAAGGGCTTAGTAATCTGCAGTCATCCACACGTCGATGAAGATTATTCAGTGTTGTTAATTGTCAATCATGTCAGGGCATATTTGTATTATTCAGTAACGTAATTATGTATTTTCATGCATCAGTTAATAATTTACGGTCAGTTTTGTTTAACTACGTGCTCATCACCAACGATGCCATTACAATCGTTGTAGAGTGAACAAAGGGACATTGTGCATTCATACATCTACATCATTTTGCATAAGGTTCACGTAAGTTGCATTTCATTTCTTGCGTGCAGCCACATTGATCAGCGAGTACCACCATCATCGTAATTGTGCCAACCATCACCATACCATTGCGTACCTCGGGAATAGGTTCGACCATACGGTTGCATAGTTGGGAACTACAGCATTCATCCATCATCCACCCCCGCTTCCAGCGCAAAGCCGTGGTCCATCACAGCGGCCATAGGTTCTCTGCTCTATAGGGAGCTGCATTTTCAAAGGCAGTAGGAACACCCCACACAACCCCACATTCAACTCATACAAAATATATAGGCGCGAGCACTGTTTCCTTCCACCGCCACACATTGGACTGACTTGGCATAAAATTCATTCAGGCACGTCGTATTCAGTATGTAATAAATCGTGGTGCTAAGGGATAATATTGTTTTCATGCAATTTGCCCCTCACAAGTGTCTTGCCCTAAACCATAACCATCACCACACTTGGAACGAGATGGGTAACTAGGCACATGACCAGAACACCCATCCCCTGGGATAACACAGTCTCGAAGTGTGATACTGGGAGTATCGCTGGCGCCCACCCTCATAACAATCAATTTACTCTATAAATCAGTCACGTCTCATACCTATGGTGTCAATTCCAATGCTAGATTTAGAACTAGTTGCAGTCATTGGATTGTTAATTAGTTCTCTAAAGGCCAGTTTACACTGAAAAAATATCAGTAACAATGTTACTTACAAAATGTTAGTTACAAAATATTATCAACAAATCCTAAGCTCTGGTACATTATTTTATAGCAATGTTGATAGCAAATGTGTTTTTAACATTGTTGAAAACACCAATGTTACTAACAAAGTTCTAAGAACAGTGTACGGAAGTTAATGACAAAACTACCTACAACATTGTTGATAACATTGTTAGTAACATTTGTTACCAACATTTTTTGATCTAGACTGCCCTAAAATGGGTTGGAAAAATAATGTTATCAACATTGTTGGTGACAAAGTTATTAACATGTTTCTAAAACTCATAACTTTTGTTGGTAGCAAATGTTGTCAACAAAATATTGGCAACAAATGTTAACATTTTTCATAAATATTAACAAAGTTAATAACAGAATGTTGTCAACAATTTTCAAGCATTTTTACAACATTCTTGAAAACACATGTTATTAGCAATGTTATCGTTGGTGTAAACTAGGCTTAAGATCAAGGTATGATGATATTAAATTTAGAAACTTATTTCTTATACCATAATGTTTAAGTTTATTCAAAAGAATTCAATGATTGACACAGTCAAAAGCTTTTGACAGGTCACAAAATATACGAACTGATTTTTTTTCATTAAAAGCATCTAAAATAACAGACTCCAATTCATATGTTGTCTTAATTACAGATAATTTTTTTGTAAAACCAAACTGTGAGTCAGATAAAATTTCGTGGAATGTTGGGTGATTCATTATCCTGTTATATTTAACTACTTTAGAAATTTTTGAAAAAATTTTCAATAATGAAATACAGTAAAACCTTCTTATAATGTTCCCACTTAAAAATGTTTTCCTGGTTATAATACTACCTTCATTTGGTCCCTGAAACTGATTTGTAATAGGAAACTACTCTTTTATAATGTTTTCCCATTTATAATGTAAACAGTTTTTCGGTCTCTTGAGAAACATCACAGCAGGGTTCTACTGTAATTCTGTAGTGACTCTTTTTTGCCTTTTTTATATAATGGCTTAGCTAAAACATGTTTAAGACGACTTGGGAAAACCCAAGTATTTAGTACCGTATTGCGTATGTAACTAATAGGTGCACTTAATGACTTAGAACAATTTTTAACAACTTTACTACTAATTTCATCATAACCATAAGATTCCTTTAGTTGAAAATGTTTTATAATGTTCTCAATTTTATATATTGTAGTACCAGAACTATAAGGGTATAAGGCGGAATAGAACAGTCACAGTGTGTGTCGTCTTAAAATTTTTACTACATTTACTATATTTTTTAAATTTAATATTTTCATTTAATATTCATTCAATTGTCTGTTAAGGCAGAACAAGTTGGTCAGTGATATTTATATTGTCATTTTATTACCATATAAAGTGTTTGTTGCTTTTTGGGGATTTAAAAATTTAATTTTATTCCGGCCATACATGCACATGGCCCGCCTTGCCAGTCGCTTGCTTGCTGTGGCCAGAGCACTCATTTCTTGCTACACGTCTCCAGAGTTGTATTTCACACCGCATGTAAGATTAACTTTTGCTGTACTTGCAACGCTCCCACACTCAGTAGTGAAGCCAGCTTTGTACCTTGTACCACCCCCATCCCTGTTCAGTTAGTCAGATAGTGCTTCGTACCGTACTTGTGTTCTGTCTGTTGTAACCGGTTTAATCTGTACCATGTCCAGTATTGTAGACTGCCTTTGCAGTTTCGGCACTCGCACACAATCTTTTGAGAGTTTTTTAGTCTCCTGTACTAGGGACGCGGTCTTCCGAAGCGTTGCTTCGGCGGCCATTACTAGTTCTCACCTTGTGCGCGCCAGACGTGCTTCTGGACAAGTTTTGCTCGTTTACATGTGTAACAGGGACATTCTGTACTACCAGGATGTAGTCACACGTGGGCTACTCTAGTTCTTTTAATTGTTTTAAGTAGAGTAGTGACGTAGTTTCCATTTTTGGAACATATAGTACATAATTTTCCACAATCTACATCTACTAGCTTCTAGATGCTACCGTCGTAGCCTTTCGTCACCCTCATTTTTGGTAAGTGTTACCGCAGTGAGAGTTCTTGCCATTTATTAGTCACGAACGTTAACTAAATTTTCCCGTTTTTTGCCTCTGTTTACAGAGGGTTTCAAGTTGCAAGTTTCGATTCATTTTCCATGTCAAGTTCACTGTGCTCGTGGCTAGACCAAAATTCTCCACGCTCTGCCGATTTGACAGGCAGAATTGGCCATGGCGTGGTTTCACCACTTCTTCAACATAGCGATAATTAGCCGCCTCACTGACTTTTATTTTTTAGAGTATCCTACTGTAAGGATGCTGCAATGACGGTAATGCGTCGTCTCTTATTTTAATTTTTAACATTCAACATAAACATGTTTCACTAAATAAAAAAAATGTAACTTAATGTAATTGTAATATTATCTATTTTTCTTTGACTCCTCTGCTAAAGTTTGTTTGTAAGGGGCCCCGTTTCTATAAAAGCAACTATTTCTGAACTGATGTAAATTTTATGTGCGAACTTAACAACCAACCAATTGAACAATGTAATATTCAAATTTTTATATAAAGGTTTCTGGCACTTGAACCTATGTTTTATTTATTTTTTTTTTTAATATAAATATCCTCTGAGGTAATTAAATTAAATAATAATTAATTCAAAGTCACTGTTTACCAGCAAGCAGTAAATAAATATTAAATTATCAGGTAGCAGATTTTTTTTATCTATAGTGACGTGGTTACATCCTCGGTTGCTTGTGTTTTGAAAATTTATGTTATACCTATTAACCAAAGTGCCTAGTACGATTTACAGTAGCCGAGGGAGTGTATCAAGTGTGCAAGCTTAGAGTTATAGTGAATGAGTGAGTGCTTAACATCTAGGTCTTTAGTACTGGAATGATAAGGACAAGGAAAATGGGAGGTCTTTGAGAAAACCCGCTGTCCAAAGGCATTGTCTGGCATGATTCTCACATGCAAAGATCTGGGATCGATCTTGCCTGGAATCAAACCTGGATCACTGTTGTGGATGGCAAGTGGTCTGACCACTCTGCCACTATCGCTCCATGAGATTCAAGAGTTTCTGATGGCAGTGTAATAATCTTTTATTCTGTTATCTTTCCTGCTGCATTTGCTTAGCCTTTTGCTATTTTCAGAAGACATTAGCAAGAGTACCATTCGGTGTGCTGCAACGTCATGGAAGGGGGAGTAGATCAGAGAATATTTATGTAGGCACTGTCTCTCTTGCAAGCATTGCAGTGCTGGTGCATACTTGTTTTGCTATATCCTATTACACAAATGGGGTTGGTTGAAACCTGTGATGTCTATTGAAATTCCTTATATTCCGACCTACATACCATCTGGTAAAAATAAATATAAAGTAAACTACCCAGGATCCAATATGTAAGGAAAATTTCTTCATAAAAAACTTTCGAGATGCAGAATAATTGTTTAAATCTGGGCGTAGATGTCTGTATACTGGATGAATTTCCCAACCTTCTTCTTGTCTAGACACGTAAGTGAATAAATTCGCGTACTGTAAGTGCTTTTTTTTAATACAAATTTTTAAAATAGGTTGTGCAAACCACCCACGATCTGATAGCCGAAAATCCAAAATTCCTCAATCCAATGATCAGTATCTCTCAATACGGTAGTATATGTAAAGTCAGCAAAAAATGAATAATAACGGGTACATAATGCCATTTTTAAAAGTGTTTTTCATTGTAGTAATGGTTTAGGTAGGTAGGTAAGGAGCTTTACATCTCGTTGACAGCAAGGTCGTTCGAGACTGTGACATACAACTTGGTATGATGATGGGAGCTGGGAGAGGAATCGGCCGTGGCCTTTGTTAAGGTACCATCCCAGCATTTGCCCGAAACTATTTTGGGAAACCATGAAAAACCAAAATTAAGATGGCCAGAGCCGGGGATCGAACCCAGGTCCTCCCGAATTAGAGTCTAACATGTTACTGTTGCACCCCTTCATTCAGTTGTTGTAGTACCTAAATATTTAAAAGTACATAAATCACAAAACAGCACCTTGTGTAAAATAACTTTTATAAAGTTTAAAATAAATTTTAAATTTCAGTTTCTTGGAATAAAAAAATTGATCAATTTAAGGTTAGTTACTGAACACATTTTCATTTTGTTTGAGCAGCTAAACAAAATAAATTAAATTTTTAATGAAGCTTAACTGTGGCCTCTTTTGAATTTTAAAGATTAGTGTAAGCACTTCTAAATTATATTTATAGTGACATAAATGTTAGTGAAAACGTCTATAGTGTTCATGAACATTAACATGTAATAGTAAAAATTAATATAAAATGCACATTATCTACAGTTTATAACACAGTTTAAATCTCAGATGGGCTCTGCTGTGGCATGAAGTTACAAGCTTGGAACTTCACATAAAATCTGCTGTCAGCATCTCACTGCACTGTTGCTGTGCTGTCCTTGCTTGGACCTGTGAGCTGCAATCTTGTTCATTCACTGAATACTTTTTCACGTAACAGCTTTGTGGTACAACTCTCTTTGGAATCTAGCTGTCGTATCTTTTGTTTATCTATGCTATAGAGGGTGTAGGATTTTATGTTGAATAAACTTTCATTTAGGTGAAACTCTCATCAATTTATTCAACATAAAAAAATAACATAATTCTGTTCACTTGAAGATAAATGGATCGCTTACTACAGCCAGAAAAATTGAATATTAATCCTGAATCTACTGCTTCTCATGAATGGAAATGCAGGTATTATACTGTTGCGTGTTGGCCGGGCAGCAGGCACATTACATCATGCTGGGTGGTCAGCCCTGTGAGTCAACCAGAGATGTCATGGGTTTTCTCATCTATGTCGCAACTCCTGAAAGACGTCATTGTGATTCCCCGATGACGCCAATGCGTATACGTGACTATCAACAAGTACGGCCGAGGTAATGTCTATTTTTAGACTTCAGATCACCGTATTTCATCAGCCATTGACGTCATTGAATGGGGCCGTATAAAAGCATCGGAACTGTGCAACATGAGTCAGTCTAGTATTGGAGAGTCTTGTGGAGTCTTAGTAGTGAGTCGTGAAGATGAAGTGAGACCGAGAGTGGTGTGAGGCAGCGCCCTTAGGGGTGGCGTTGCCACTGGGACGACGATGGACATCGTGAGAAGTGACGGGCCGAGAGGTGACGCTGGCGGCGGGGCAGATTTAAGGACCCAGCGCCTTGGGGGCGGTAGCACGATGGCGTCGAGGCTGATGTAACATCGGCGGAGCTGACGAGGTGTGACGTCTTGAGGTTGCCAACACGGCGGCGGTAGTCGGTGTCGAGTCTGAGTAACATCAGCGCCCTGCAGAAGGGACAGACAACACTAAGGTGTTGTGTGTCGGCACGACTGAGCTGACGAGGTATGGCGTCTCGAGGATGGCAGTACGACGGCAGTGGTCGGTGTCGAGGCTGTGTGACACCAGCGGGCTTCAGGAAGGATGAACAGCACTTGTGGTGTTGTGCTGGAGTGCTGCAGAGGTGGTGAGCTGTGGAGAACAACACTGACGGTGTTGTGTCGAGGAGTGCAGTAACTGGTGACTTGAGGAGACTGTCTACCTGGTGATTCAAGAGAAGAAGTGCTTCTTCGAGAGTTCGCTATTGGTCCTGCTCGGAGGAGGTGCTAAGCTTGTGCAGAGAGGCTGGTGAGGGCATCTCGGTGATGTCAGGAAGACATCTTGGGGATGTCAGGAAGACGTCTTGGTGACGTCGGAGTCTACTGCGAGGCTACAGGCACATACCTTCGGAGCAGTACTGGGTGAGACAAGAGGGCTTCTGCTGCTGGACGACAGGTGAAGAAGAGGTGTGCGACGGGAGTCGAACCGAAGACTTCAAGAGTGAAGACACTGGTGCTCTCTGGGTGATGCACTGTACATGGTGAGCCATCCTCCCTTAGGACTGTTAAGCTTGTACATTGTCATTTGAGTAACTGTTGATTGGATATATGACAGGATTTTGTGATTTGTAGTTTTTAATTAATTAATGGTAAATATTCTTGTGCTTTAACTGTCTAAGTTAATTAACGTTCTGTGGAACAGTGCTAATTGTATGCGTAATTAATTGTGTTGTGAGAGTTATATTTGATTACTGTTTTGTGTATTTCATAGCTTTGTGAGTTATTAAATCCAGTACTTGATTTAACTCTTTTATTAAAATTATGAAACCTCTATCCCAAAAGAACTCATGGGAATTGCCCACATTGAAAAGTTTGTGTTCTCAAATTTGTAATAATACCTTCAAAAATTTTATTGCAAGTACTAAAGCTAGCGAACAAGAAAAGTTCCACATTTTGCTAAACCATGTTTCTGCTTCAGTATTCAGTTACATTAATGATTGTGATAGTATGGAAAATGCTGTAACTGTACTGAATAATCTTTATTCAAAACCCGTTGTAATAGGCATAGCCCGATACACAGTAAATATCACTAAAGACTGGCTATTAGAATTAAGTATCAGATGTTTTTAGTATCACAAATCACGGGAATGTAAAACAAGCTAGAATTGTAGTACAGAGTTGGTTCAAGTTTTGTTGTACTCTGTGTAAATAGTACTATGTGATAGGTATGATATTGGGATGATTTGTGAAAATGAATGTATATTTCTTATTTTGGACTGGGGAGATGATGAGAGGAGAGACAGGGTAGTCGCACACACATTTGGAGCTGTGTAGTAGTCAGCAGTGACAAAGTGCCAGCCGACCTCTCCTGCTGCCTGCCCGAGGCCACCAGGGGTTGGGGCGAGGAAAGCTAATTAACGGCCAAGTCTCCCAACTGTTTAATTTAAATTTTAAGTATTTATATATGTTTTGCCATAAGTATAGTTAACTGTAGGAAAGAATGATGTCAAAATTAGATAAATGTAAACTGTGATTTTATGGACAAAAATCACCACGAAATATGGTCGTAATCACCCAAATTCGGAGCAGTGCCGGAATGTCGGTATTTTGAAACAAAGCTCCTGATTGGCCGGAGGGAGCCGCGTCAGAAATCGCCGTTTGGCGTGTGTGCCAGCGGTGGTGGAGAAGAGAGGGCAGTCCGGGACTCAGCTGCGGACGAACGCATGGGTCTGTCCCGCGGGTTCATGTCTCGGTAGGCTGCCAGAAGTGCGTTACCAAGAGGCTTTATTACGTGTGTAATCACATCCGATTGTAGGGCAAAGGCGATTGAGCGTCAGACGCTTTGATCACCATCCGTGGTCCGAGGAACCAGTTTGGTGGCCTGAGTGCGGTGTGGGAGGTTGTTGTTTGATTCCTGCCGCGAATAAGGGCGTTTACAACCGTGTGAAGTGGGGTGTCGTAAAAAAATTAATGTCACTCGTTTCACTTAGTAGTTGGAACCTATATGGCTCCTCGAAAAATGAGTTTTGAGTGATTGGTCACTTATTAACATTGAATTGTGATCTGCAGTAAAGTAAAACTGCTGGGCTAGTCGGGGCAATTTGATTAAAACATATATTAACTAATTAATTAAAGGAATAATAAAATAACACGTGCGCTCGGCGGGCCTTAGTCTGTGAAGGGGCAGGCCGCACCGTTAACAAGGTTTGTGCTCGTCATAAACTTGCAACTAGTGTACTGGTACCGGCCTCCACACCATGCTATATCAGGGTTCGATACATTAACGGGGTTCTTAACTGCTCACGGCTCTAACAGCTTCAGGGTAGGCACCAAAATCGTTTCTCGTTGTCGTGGGTCCGTGAAAAGGACGAAGAGCAGGAGGATGAATATAAAAAAAAAAGATTCACTTGATTTAGAGGTAGATAAACAAT
>PNEQ01013577.1:0-10427 GCA_003012365.1 Medauroidea extradentata | reverse complement strand
GGTTCTAACGGGACTGATGGAGAGTGAAGGTAGAGTTGTGAGGGGGTATTCGATGGTAGGTGCGAGGGCGTAGGAGTGGTGTGTTTAGCATAAGTAGTATGAATATGAAATTGTACGTCAGTTTCTTCGATGTAACTGTCCTGATAAATATGTTATTTTCAAAACGAATGATTGATTTTATCGGAAATTGAAGGAAATGTAGCTAATTTGGTTGGAGTGTTGTGTAGACGATGAAGTTCCGTAGGAAATAAAGTCCTTGTAGGTATAATAAAAATATTTACCAACAAGTTTTTTTAATAATTGACTGATTTTATTGGGAATTGATTGGATATAGCTAAGAAATAAGTCATGTTTAAGTAGTATTCATTAATGGTATTCAAATAAAGTTTTTGAAATTATAGTAACAATGTTTAAAAAAACCGATAATTTTAAAATTGATGATCAATACGTAGTCGCAATCGATGGTTGTTACTACTTATGGTCATCTAGCTGCTATGTGAAGACACTGGTGATGTGCTGTGAAGTGAGAATTATAAAGGAAATATATTTTAATATGAAGGACAAAAAGGGGTGGTAAAGTTGGGAGAGGGGGGTGGAGGTGGGTGTGGTAGTTAGAGCGGGTTATAACACGAGTGATGGTGAGAGGGGAAAGTAGGGGGAAGGAGGGGGGAAATCATCACATGACTAACAGCCAATTAAAATAAAGGAATGGGTAGTGGTGGTGAGGGGGATAAGTTAATATATACATGTAAAAAGTGGTGGGGGCGTCAGTGTGTCGATGGAGCTCGTCCGGGTACGACGTGCCGGTAGTTGATTTAATTAAATAATTTTATATAAAAAGTTTTTTATTAAATTGTTTTTTGTTAAAAAGTTTTTTATTAAAAAGTTTTTTACTAAAAAGTTTTTTATTAAAAAGTTTTTTATTAAATACGTGTGGGGTTATAATGGAATGCGAAATCGAAATTTTTTTTGGAAGAAACACCAAAATGGCGGCCGGAAACAAGATGGTGCTCGGAAACAAAATGGAGGAAAAATTTTTTTTGGAATTTTTTGAAATTTTGAAATTTTTTGAAAATTAATAATTTTTTTGAAATTTTCGAAATTTTGGAAAATTTTGGTAATTTGACACTCAAGGTCAAGGTCGAGGTGAAAGGTCAAGGTCAAGGTTAAAGGACAAGGTCAAAGGTCAAGGTCATCCAACATGGCGGTCGGGGCTGTGACGTCACAACATGGCGGGTGGTGCCACACTGTGCCACACTCCGGCTCCATGTGCCAGAACCGGCTAAATCTTACTACTTTTGTGGAACACAAAAAACCATTTTTAAACCTATACTTTAATCCCAGCTACATGGCAGACGTTATCTGGCACAACAGCAGAACCATAACTTTTTGAACAGCCTCGTAGGGTGTGTATGGTTAACCCTAAATGGATTGTGAGTGAGATTTGGCATGTAAAAACTCATTGTACAAGTGAGGCAAGCTGCCCTCTACATCACTTAACTGCTGTTCAGTGCGTCAGATTATCCAACATATCCCAGGAAAATGTGAAAATAGAGCATACAAAGTCAGCTATGAAGATGCCCTGATGGGTATTTTATATCTTTAAAATACAAGAGTTCCAGTTATGGTTCTATTTAACTTTATTAACAATATGCCAACTAAAGTAATCTGAAGCACGTGTCATACTTTACCTACCAGGTACAACTTACATGCACATGATAAAAGAATTACTTGTAAATACATTTTTGATCGACGTAAATAAAGCTGAATTTCTTCTAAAAAATTTTATGTGAAACAAGAATACAGCCTAGGTTGTGCAGTTATATTCATTAACATTTTTAAGGTATTTTCAGGCATGCATCAATGTAGTTTTAACATGTCTGTTCATCTTGTATAGTAGCCTTTTGACTGAATTTAAAAGCATTGGCCGTTTTTGGAAAGTCGAAAAGTCCAGTTTTGGACCAATCTGGTGGATGATATGTTTACATCAGAGCCACCGCCTAAAAAATCAGTGAAGGCGATGTAAATACACCCAATGTAAATAAACAAGCAAAAGCATGTGAAGTCAACCTCTAGCAGCACTATATAGGAGGCGAATGGGGCACGTCAATATCACTGAGTGGTCAGAAAGTCGTGCATATATATGTGCCATACATATGTTAACAGGCGTGTCAATTCATATAACAATACGACGATTGGCTTAAAAACTATATTTGATAACGTGGAACGGTAAGAAGTAAGCAATTTCAGGCATATTTTATAATGAACTGTGTGTTATGATTGTATGTATCACATTCCAGCTTAATTAAAAACATGGTTTGAATTTGATGTGCGCGACTTTTGATGACTGTGTTTTTGTGCTGGGAAGAATTTTAAAAAGTATGCAAATTTGAGAAATGTTTTAAAACTCAAGACAAGGAAAATTTAATCGATCAACTATTTTTTTTGTATAGGCCTACCTGTTGACGTAGTCTACAGTATTGTTCATTCTGGCGTAATGACACCATATCAGTATAACCTTGTATTTTCACTATCACTGCCCTTTCGTACATGCACCAATTCTCAACATTTCACCTTCTAAGCTGTCGTGATTTTTTTTTGTGGAAAATGAGTTACTTTTGCTCCACTAGTTGACAAATCACAATTACTTCTTATTTCTTATTCAAGTTTACTGCAAATTCCAATGACTGGTACATCTGGCATGGTAAAAATGCATTGACGAATTTGTCAATCTGTTTACATCGTTACGTCATTTCTGGTGGATGGACCATTGGCTTTTTTTTGGTGGAAATGTTTTTTTCATCATATTAGCAGTTAATGATGTAACAGTAATTGTGGCGATAATGTCCCTTATTATCTATACTGTAATCCCCTTCTGTATTTGAGAAGGTTAGGCCCTTAGAAATTCTTGCGAATTGTGAAATCGCAAATACCGAGCCCAGAAACATATGGAAAAATAAGGTTAGGCTCCCAGGCCCTTTTCCTATCATATTTTTTATGAAAATTATGTGCACACAGTCCTTGCAATATGTTTTATGTAAACAATTACGATTGAAATAGATTTAAAATTTCCACAATTGTTTTAATACATTTGAAAGGTACACAGACAGTTGTTAACCAACATTAGAACTCAAAATTATTCCATTTGCAAAATGGATTACTATGTACAAATGAAACTTACAGTACAGTTGTTTTATAAAGAAAAAAGTGATGAATTTGAAATACAGTACTAACATTATACATTTTGACCTTAATTAGGTATCTTTACTTTAAACTAAAATTAACTTGGTGCAACTTTTTCACATGTAGGCCTATCAATAAACTATTTCACACCATCGTAAACATGGAAATTTAAGACAAAGTGTACAGTATCTTTTTTATTAAGGCACCACTGTAACACGAAAATTACTGTGCACATATAAGGTGCTAAGTTTTTAACATTATGTTGAAACACTATTCTTATACGCTCGTTGCTATGCGCGATTTTTATCGTACATGCAGCCTAAGTTACTTCTGCAGCAGACATACAACTTGTTAAATCTAGAATTTTTATTTCGTCACTCAAACTGAGAACTTTCTTTGTGATCTCTCGTCTCTTAAAATGACCACTTCAGCCTTTCTTTTAGAGATATTACTCAGCAGCAGACCACTGAATGTGTAAACTGCACACAGTACATGTGCACTTGAAGCATTAACTGTAGCTCAGCTGGCTGACGACATTAGACTCGCGAGACTAGCAGGCAGCAGCTGCTTTTGTACGTATGCTGTGGTGAGTGGCGCACTCTTAGTCTGAGCGGTGCACGGGAAAATCCAAATTCTCAAGCATTTCACATTTATCTTACAAGGTTTTTTTTTACAGTGGTGGGTGAAAACCGCGGATGCCAAGTCTGCGGATAAGGCAGGTTGACTGTACTAGTTCTACTAACAACTGCAGCTGCTAGGTGACTGTGGTTTTATGTTTGACCATTTCACAGTAGTGCTAGCTCAGCCAGAAAATCACAGGCTGCACTGCCTTCTATCATTAACGATGATATCCCTCTCAGCTGCTTGGGGGTGCTGCAGCTTTCTATTTAAAGTATTGAAGTTATCTTTTGCTAATTACAAGTTGTTCTAGTAAACTCCAGATAGGAATTGGTTTTTTAATTTTATCTTGGCCAGGGTTAGGGGGGCACATCGCCATGGCCTTTTCTTTAGAGCCGCGGCTGTTACAATGTGTCCACATTCTGAAAAGTCAGAGAAAGGTTTGATGTCTAGTCATATACTGTACACTATGGACTGCTGCATGAATATCATTCGAGTTTCGGTTTTTTTGTATTGTAATTTTTTTTAGTTTCAAGTTAAGTGTGATGAATATCACGGGAAAGTCTGCACAATGTTTTGTCAACAGTGTGCAATTGGTGGCACTGTTAAATGTGTGGGTCTCTTTAGTAGCATTCTATGTTTTTGCATTGTTACTATGGGTATTTTTGTAATTTTGTAGTTTTGGTTGTCAACATGTAAAAAACAAAATGAGCTACGAAAAGAAAGGGGTGTCCGGAATGTTCACTACTTGGAGTGGCGGACAAATGCTTGAACATATAACATCATGCATGGAATGGTGGTATTTGGGCAAGTACATACGTATTAACACGCAAAGTCATGAGAACCTTATTAGTGTGAATGTGATAGGCATGAAGATCGAGAAAACTCTTGGAACGGTGACACCGCCCAGCAGGTTACACAATGCACAAGTCCAATCATAAAACCAGTATATTACAGTGTCAAGAAGTGAGTCATCCGAATGCCTAACTGCCAAGGCCACCAATGTATAAAGAGTTATAAAAGTTAATTTATCGGGTATTAGATGTCATATCAGGGTGGCTAGCAAAACATGTAAAAAAATTTCCCTGACTTTTCCAGGTCAGCTGCTTTTATTTCCCAGACCAACAGAATATCAATTTAATTGACCAGGTTATATGTTTGTGACAAAAATTTTTTGTGGGTAAATATTAATAATCACTACTCTTCGTGTACTGCCAAACTATTTATTTTAGACATATATTTTCCTAATTAAAAATGTTTTTAGAGACATTAGTAGTCCTACGTAACAAAATTATTAGGTTAGGTAAGTTTAGGTTACGTAACGTAACAAATTTATTTTGTAGGACTACTTCTAATGTCTCTTAAAGCCCTACGTACATTTTTTTGTTAGGTTATTTTAGGTTAGGTTACCTACCCTGACCTAATTTAATATTTGTAACCTAAGATTTGTTCGAGCGACCTGAGCTTTCTGCTCTCGAGAGCATGTTAAGATTTTCTAGTAGTAGAAAAATAGCAAGAAAGAGCAGAAAGTGTACTGCTCTTTTCTGCAACCAACCGAACGTATAATGGTTGTTTCCAAACTACAGCCGATGAAACCTGTGAATTAATGATTGTTGATGTTTGGTTTTACTTACTTTGAAATCTTTGGCCACATAATTTATTTTTCTTATATTTGCGATTTTTTACTATGTACATTAATGTAGGCCTATATAATAGTTTTTGTCTGACAAAAAGTGTTAATTTTTCAATAATTACAATAATGTACAGTAGGGCTTACTCCTACCTCAAGAGAAAACAATGCCTTATTATTAACTTTTAAATTAGTTTGTAACAAATAAAATGTAACATGGCGAATTATATTTTTTAATCAGTTTCTATAAAATGGCAAAACAGTCCTTAGTACATAACCAAACATATTGGATAAGCCTCGCCCGACAGAAAAATAACACCATACTTGGTGCGCTTTTTGTCTGCTATAAATCTTATGGCGTATTCCAATTGACTGCTCCGGGGGCGCACCAGGGGCGAACTAGGTGCGCCCCGAAAACTGAAAATATGCAATAGTCACGTGATTGCCCCCAACGAGTGTGTATTGTTTATGCTCCAACAACTGGAACACGGCACATTTACAGTGCAAAACATTTGTGGTAACAAATAACTTGAAACGCGAAATTCTTTAACCATAGGTATTCCAAAACAGCGCAAATTTAACCCTACGGAATTTGAGAGGTTACTTTACTACACATTTTCTTCTTGATCTATCGGTAAATAAATGTGCAGACAACTCGATCCTACTAACCTAACTATAACTTTAATAACGAACAAATATATTAAAATAATCACTGTATGTTTGCATCACATAAACTTCTTTGCATTTTTTAAGTTCCGAACAGTCATATAATTGCGTAATTTCCCCCACAGAAAACATTTTCTTTTGTTTACACAATCACAGGTCGCCGCCATAATTGCACTCATTTGCCGCACCGTCTCGAGAGACGGTGCGGCAAAAACTGCTCCCGGTGCGCACCCATCGAGTGCAACTCTCAATTGGAATACGAAAATCCGAATGCTCCCAACGGGAGTTCCGGTAATTGGAACACGCCGCACCCGTAGGGTGCGCACCGGGAGCATTCGGGTGCAGTAATTGGAATACGCCATTAACTACTACTCTGCTCTTCGTCAAAAGCAGGAGCAGAAAGAGCATGCTCTTTTGAGTACGTACAATATGAGGTTTTGGAAACATTCTACATCTGTTACAAGTAGCACATTTACAAATTAAGGGGGCAAAGTTGTTACCAAAACAAAATTACTTATGTTCATTAAAATATACTTAATCCCTGCTCGTACTGCACTTAGTTTTGTACAAACACTTCACTCGTACAGGCATAGTTTTTGGGGCCATGAAATTTTTAAAGAATAATCTTAAAGAGAATAAGGGCCAGTTTCACCAACATCCCCTAAACAAACCCTCAGCTAAGGGACACTTAAGCTTAAGGGTCCCTTAATTCTGATACTTACGAAAATGGCGTTTCACCATTAAAATGTGTGTTTTTTTAGGTGACACTTAGCTGAGGGCCACTTATCCTAGACAGTAGAATTTATTCTCATGTTGGCACTTTGAATTTGTTGTCACATGATCTGAAGAACCAATCAAAGGTATGCTTTCAACAAAAATATTATTTGGTGTATTGTTTATTTGTTATGGTATTCGTGAAGACTGCTGTTATGTGATAATATTTATATTATGTCTGAAGGAAAGAAATCGTGTACTGAAAATATACCAACGGATGAAAATTTAAACTTTAAAACCAGTGGAAAAGCTTGAAACTTAATAAAAATACGAGAACGAAGTATCCAGTTTTAAATATGTCGGGCGTCAACATTGACGGTGAGAAGTGCATAAGTTTCAATACAACAGTTTCCTTGGATAGTAAGAAGTTTCCACAGTGAAGGTTAGTATTTGTATTAAATACAGCGATACTGGCACTGTAGGACAACTGTGTTGTACAACATGTACCCATAAATATTGAGTGTAAAAGCTGTTTTCGCTAAACATGTTGGCAAGTTGCTAGAATTTGAGGATGGAAACTTGTACATAATTTTTTTAAAGCAAACTTGGGCTTACGCAAAGGCGATCAAATTCGAATTGATACTGCATTTCGTAATGAATGGAATTAGTAGTTGGTTAAATAACTAACATTGTAATGCTCTTGTGTTACATGATCAGCACAGTCTAAGCGTAAAAAAAGGAGGCTTATTATGAAATTACATTTATTTTAAGTAACCTATAAAGAATTTTTAACAAATTAGCCTGTGCCAAACATGGTGCAGTAAGAATGTTCCTAAAACGTATTTACAGATACTGTAAAAAATTTAATTTGTATAGTTGTATTGTCACTATTTTTATTGGCTTAAAACACCACAATTAGGCTGGTAATTATACAAATAATATCTGCAATGTGAAACTATACCTGATGTAGAACTTGACTGTGAAATGTTACCATGCGCAAGATTTTCTATATTATTCCATAATGCATAAGTTACATCAGTAGGCTTATATGTGAGCTGTGCTAGAAGATGCACAGGGTTAGTGTTCAAGTTATTGATTTTTTGAGATGTTTTTGCTTTCAGATGAAGCTGGTAAAGTATATAAGAGTGTGTTCCTGCTGTTGGTATTGAAGTTCAGCTGGATGACGTCATGCTGGAAATATTGGCTGATATGTGAGAGACAGATTTCACTACAGCAAGATCACATATTGTGCCAGTAAGTAGTCACCTTGATGTTTAACAAACACTTAAATATGGTTACATTAGTTTGATTGGCTGGACAGTCAGTTAATATAATTTCATCTGTAGTGGTAATGTGAACATTTTTGTATCTCTTCCTGCAATTTTGACAACCTTAATAAAAACTAATGCAACAGTAACAGTAGCCTAAATCAAAACAATACATCACATACAAAAGTTTATTCTTGTGGAAACTTGCACTGCAGACAATTCAGTACCTATGCTTACAGATTGTCCTCAGGTTTTTGTTGTTGCCATAAAATTTTCAAATATTATTTTTGCATGTGATGTAAGGTAAAAGTTATTAAGTGGTAAACTAGAAAACTTATAAGTGCTGGTAAAAGGAACAAGTTGCTGGATGGCATGGGTAGGGTTACAATTGTGGACGGAAGAGAACAAAATTAATATAAATGTGAGAAAAACAAATATTGTTAGGTTTACGAGGAAGAAGGTTACGAGTACAGACATGTACAAACAGAAAAGGAAAGGAGATAACGGAAGTGGCAGAATATGAGTATCTATGGATAGTGTTGCAGGGTGGAGAAGGCTTGTAGAGAGAGCGGTGTCTAGGGCTCTAGGTATGTTGGGAAGGGTAATGAAGGATGTTATTAGTGCAGTGAAGGAAAGGGCATATTTTATAATGGTACAGCCAATGTTAAGGGTATGCAGCAACAGAGAGGGACCCGTATGTGGAATTGGAGATGTGGGAGTTGGACAAAGTGCATAGACAGGCAGCGAAGTTGGTGAAAGATACATGGAGAAGGCAAAGGCAGGCTGGTGAGGACAAAGGGAACTTTCAGTCATCTGTAATGCAGATGTAATTAGTGTGGAACTCAGTGAAGGAAAGGAGAAGTGTGGAAAGACTGGCCAGGATGCACAAAGTGGTGAATAGAGAGGAAGGCCGGGGTAAGTTTTAAAGCAGGGTATAAAGGAAGAGGGAATTGTGCTAGCGAGAAGATTCAGATGAGGAGTAGAACAGAGTGCGGTAGGTAGTCTGCTTAAAAGATTGGTGAGGGTGTGGAATTAACTTTTAAAGGGGTTGGTGATGGTGAGTGGGGTTCAAGAGTTTAGGGGGGGTTAGGAAGATGATTGAGAGCAGTTGCCCAACTGTAAGCAAATTTATAATAACAATTATTATTGGACCATATGGATTATCGGGCCTGAAACTAAATCTTTTGAACATGTTAAGACTTTGCTATTAATTAATAATTCAAAAGTAGCAGTGGAATTAAATGCATGTATTACTTTGCAGGAAAAATATTTAATAATAACTTTGTGGTTTCATTTGTAGAATTTACAGTACGCTGTCAATTTTTATTAGGCTATGCTAAAGATAAAAATTTCTGAGGAGATGCCATGAAATGATTACATATTTTGGTGATAATGAACTCATTACCCACCCTTTAATTTTTGTAGTTTATGTTCCAAGGTTAACACTTTTCCCAAGTATGTTTCATAATGGTTTTCTTACACTTGTGCGGTTTGAGAAGTGTATCTAGTCAATTAATAGTCTTTACATCACTTCATATTCTATATTGTCACCATTTTAAGAATATATTATCCCTTGGTAAATGTGACAGATTGTACAATCATTTGTTTAGGGTGATTTTATTTGTCTTTAGCAGGCCCACAATTTTAATTCTGTCGATATTTATGTTTTAGGCAATTCAGGGAACACAATTGTGCTGTGCAGAACACATGCAACAAAATATTGTTCATTTGATAACTGTGCGACATGTAAGCTGTTACCAACAGGACAGCTTGCAAATAGCATATTACAGAATAATATTTCATTTGGAAGGTTTCTGTTCTGATGATTTGTCATATTTCCCAGTGCCTCCTTGCATTCTGGTATTGTTGTATTTATTCATAAACCTGGTCTAATTGTGTAAAGTTAGTTGACAAGTTATGGGCTAATGCTACCATGTAATATGCCAAATGATCAGAAATGGCTCTTGACAGGCACAAGGAAATTACATAAACAAACTTAAAAAGGTTTCAGTTGGACTAGATATGGACATGGAGTTAGACTAATTTGTAGAAAGTTAAAAGGGAAATATTGGCAAAAATGGGAGTATCTTAAGAAAGTAGTTACACAATAGAAATATCTGGCATGAATATCACATGTAAAAATACACGTTGACCTCTCAGTTAACTGAACCATGTCCATTGTGGTGAGAGGAAAACTGTGTTGAAATAATTTATATTTAGTACCATGCACCCGTATGTCATAAAATTAAAATGTTGATATTGTTTCTGTAGATTCTTGACAGCAGTTACAAGACAACACTGATGTTGCAAGTGCTACAAAAATGTTTGTATTTTTTTAGGTAGCCACC
>PNEQ01013576.1:0-10428 GCA_003012365.1 Medauroidea extradentata | reverse complement strand
GGTCTATTGTTAGTCCCAGGTATTTTGTCTTGTCCATGTATGGTATTTCGTCTCCGAAAAGTGTCAGGTTGTTGTGTGGTCGTATTGTCCTTCTCCTTGTCATGATTAGTGAGGCTGACTTTCCTGCATTTACTTTTATTCTCCATTTTTGTAACCAGTGTTGTAGTTTGTTTAAGTGCTGTTGTAGTGCCTGTGTTGTGTATCTCAGGTTTTTTCCAGTCTTGTATATTAGTGTGTCGTCTGCAAACATCAGTGTCGTTATGCCGTCTGTCTTGGGTATGTCTGCTGTGTAAGTGCAGTAGATATGTCACGAGCAATCGATGTTTATATCGCTGCCTGCAACGAGCGTGCTGCGCTGGCTGTGAAGGAGTCTGTCCAACACGTGTGCCGCCGTAAGACATACAACCAGTACTCGGGATTTAATACTCGTATCAGAATAGCGAAGGACGGGAAAAATGTAAAAATATCGTCGTTTTCAGCAAACCGAAAATCAATTATAAAAATATAATGTATTTCGCAAGAGTTGCAAAATGCTTGACAGGCATAATATTCGAAATATTTTAATACTGCCTAAATCGTACGAAGTAAGTAAAATTTTTATTAGTAGGGTCAGCGACTTCTTGAAATGTTTATTTTTGGCGTTATTAAAAATTTATTATGAGAATGGGGCAACGCCGAAATGGCGAGATCCCCGAGAAAAACCGCTTACCAGCGATATCGCCTGGCACGATTCCCAACCACGAAAATCCACACTTCACCCGCCGAAGATCGAACACAGGTCTCTATGGTGGGAGGGGGGGAAGCAAGTGATTAGACAGCACGACCACCATCGCAGTCCGTATACTATGTACCTTACCTACTTGATTACAGTGACGTAGAAAGGTTCATTATATAACATTTATGTTAGCAGACTTATTGTTGCTGCCAATCGATTGTCATGTACACAGATAATATCAAACATATGTTCTCCAGTTGCATAACTCACACAAAGACGTATGTTGACATGTGTTGTCCCAAATACTCTTGTCAAATATTTTCATGGAGGCTATGATTGTGAAAATAGTTATTAATGTTGTTAACAGTCTCGAATACTTTTACATTCTGACGTGCAACTGCTAAAATATTTATGTTCAATAGTCTTGTAAGGCAGGTAATAAGAATATTATGCTAATACGATACTAGATTAAATTTCGGACGAGCGTATTACGAATATGAAGCACTTGCAGTAATTAACCCTAATTTCATTCAGTCTCGGGTATGACTGATTTATTATACAACTTATTTATAAATGTCTGAGCTTACAAAATAAATATAAACAAATAAGTTAATTTATAACAAATTTTAAAAACTACCCCATACATCAACGCGCGCATATAATGCACAGTAAATGAAATGCACTGCGTGTTGTATGTGTAGAAAACATTATACATGGCGGCTATTTTGTAGCTGCCTATGATAGTTCCATGTTTAGTAAACAAAGTATATCCCCACTTTGAAGGTCTGTGTTATAACAATCAAACAACTGACAATGTTATGTGACAACTCAAATGAACCATGGAACAATGAAGTTTTTGTACCACACCATTACAAATGTTGAATGTGACCGCCTTGAGCAGTACCAGCCACATCGACGCGATACTCAAACTCGTTCCACACACGTGCCAGCATGACGGGGGTAACGGCGTGGATAGTATCCAGAAGCCTGGGTGTGGAGATGAGGGAGTAGGGTGCAGCCTAAGGTTATATTTGTGTGCCAATAGATGGCACTATCGTCACACTACAAGCGTGTGTTGGGTGTTAGTCCGCAACACAATGGCGACGGAACAACAGAAGACGTTCTGTGTCACTAACTTTGCGAAATGTGAATCGGTGACGACTGTTAAACACGGATTCCGTCGTGGATACTGACGTCACCAACTTGGTAGGTAGAGTGTCTACGGTGGTTTTGTCAGCTTCGCGAGAAAAGGTGCCTTTGCAAAGGCAAAATTTCCGGAGCCCGTGTATTTCAGACGAGAATGTTCAGATTCAGCGAGTGTTCGCGTGCAGTCCACGAAAATCAACCCGACGAGCTAGGCGGGAAATGGAAATCCTTCAATCGACTGATGGAGGGTGTTGCGGAAGCGATTGATATACTAACCATGCAGGTTACAGCTTGTTCAGACTTATACTGAAATGTACAAAGAACTGAGAAGTGAGTTTTGCGCTGACGAGTAGGCCGGAATGAGGTTGAAGTTGCCTTCATCTCAAAGCTGGTGTTTAGTGATGAAGCGACGTTCCACACTAACGGCAAGGTCAGCCGGCACAACGTGGGAACGTGGGGCTAGGAAAATCCACATAAAACCACCGAACACGGAGTGCGCGTCACCCGTAGTGAATGTGTATTGCGCTGTATCCTGAGACACTGTCTTCGGCCGCTTCTTTTTCAAGAGTCCACTGTTACTGGGATTTCTTATTTGAACGTGCTTACCGAATGGTTATTTCTTCAGTTAGAAGAGCCGGCCGGGGACTATATTTTCCGGCTGGCTGGTGCGCCACCCCATTGACACCTAGCTGTTCGCGACTTCCTGAACGAGACGTTGCCGCAACGCTGGACAGGTCGCGGAGCAGATGGTGACCGGCCACTTCTTCTCTGGTCCCCAAGGAGTCCAGATCTCACCCCGTGTGATTTTTCCCTGTAGGGGTACATACAGGATCTCGTGTTTGTTCCACCATTGCGGCTAACATTGCCGAACTCAAAATAAGAATTACGGACGCCATCCTCGTCATTACAGCGGTCATGCTGGCTCGGGTGTGGAACGAGTTAAGAGTATCGCATCGATATGGTCCGTGCTGTTCGTGGCAGCCACGTACAACATCTATGAAGCTACGGTACAAAGACTTTATTGTTCCACGGTTCATATAAGTGGTAACACAACATTGTAAGTTGCTTGGTTGTGATAATACAGACCTTCAAGTTTGTGGTACCTATTCTTTTTTACTCATCCTGTATTTATTACTCTAGACGTTTTACACAGGAACTCTAGACTGCAAATGCCTACCATTTAAAATATGAAACGCAATTTTTAAGAAGGAAGCAAAAAATATTATAGGTGGTATGTAGGTACACAAATGTTATTGACTGCCTCTCTCTCTCTCTCTCTCTCTCTCTCTCTCTCTCTGTATATATGTATATATATATATATATATATATATATATATATAGGCAGTTGTCAGTCAGAAGCAGATGGAACCAGACGTGTTGTGTATAGCAGTATGGCAGTTGTTAGTAAGACGTCCGCGGAGATAGACGTAGGTGCGCTGTTCAGAGAGTACGAGTTAAGCGGCCAGCTGAGGCATACGTAGTTATGGCAGTATGAGTAGAACCATCCGTCAGTGCAGTCGTACGCAATCTAGACATATTTGCATGGGCCACCGGCGTGCACACCTATGAGTGCTCCACTGTGACACATCACCCTTGTTTAGTATGTGGGACCGTAGTATATTAATAAATGGACGAAGTACGCACACCGTATCTTCATATGTTCTTGTTCATTGCGGCACCCGACATCCCTTCGTTCAGGCTCTATACCATCTGGGGCTTAGCGATGACGAACTCAGGTGGCAGCACTGCATCGCCGCAGTGATCATGAACCCGTGTAAAATTTAGGACGTTATAGTATCCTATATATACATATATGAAATACTTTTATTCTGTGGGGCCACCATGGTCGGAGGCGATCTGGGTTCCCTCTCAGGCAGTTCACCCTGGATGTGGTGGTGAGCTACACACCCCGGATAGTCCAAAATGTTTGTCATTTAAAAAAAAAAAAAAGTCCCATTTCAAGTCTTGCAACTAAACTTGCAATAACTCAAGAACCAATAATCTGATTTGGACCGAAATCAGTTTATTAGAAGTTTTTAATGAGACCAATCACATAGCCCAAGTCGTAAGTTTTTGCCCGCTATCTTAGGACAATTAATTTCATGTCAGTTGTATGACAAATTATTTATAAGATAAAATAAATACCTAACTACTATGCACTAATTAGAGATGGTGGATAAGTAGCGAGACTCTTATACGCCAGCGTGATCTCCAATTCAGTGCAGCGTTCTGCGCCTTGCTTGGTTGGATGATGCCCTTATAGCATGGTTTTGCTGTTTACAGACGAATCACAGACGCTCAGTCTTAGGCCGTGTACATACTTGCGAGCCGAGCGTGAGCAGCATGCTCACCAGTTTATACGCTGTCCCGAGCGTAGTCCGAGCGCCCTTCTAACAGCTCGCGAGCCACTCGCGACGATCCGAAGGAAGTCGGTTTTATTGACGAACACAAAGGAATTCGCAGCGCTAGTCTGGACGCGCTTGGCGAAGGTTCGTGTGCTTGGATAGTGCTCGCGAAACTTCCTTGCTATCAGTAGACTATCTTCCGCTCGTTGCAGGCTCTTTGTTGGTTCAGTTGTCCAGTGGATCGCTGGAGGTTCGTTGAAACTAATGTTAACTCGAACGTTTTGCGAGCGGCTCACGAGCGTGTACGCGCCTTTAGCGCACCAGAGTAAGCATTAGCTCAGTCAGACTGAGAATCACGAGCACCGAAAGAAAAGCTTCAACATTACACTGAAGCCTAGCGAACAACAACTTTTCCTGCTGTATATCACCATCCCTGCTAACTATCTTAACTAAAGTAAGCTTCTTAGACACACCTTAACTTCTTGTTCTCATTTTCAGAGCATTTGTGAGGACAGGGAAAATCCTTAAACACATGATCGATGGGGTCCTGAAACTCAGTAAAAGGGAAGTGAGACATTTGAAATTTACGGAAGACGAATAGTAGCATCGCTCATATAAAAAGAGCTTGAAATTATTTACTTTTACGGGACATTGTAGCTGAAATCAAGAAACTCCTTCAGAATGAAGTAAAACAATATACTCAGTGTGCACTCAAGCTAAGCTCATAGAAAAATCAGAAGCAGGACACAAGTACTACTGAAACTTCAGTGGTCAATACACAGCTATGGAGCAACAAATCATTGTGGAAGGTTTTCTCGGAGTGTTGAGAAGTATGGCATAAAGTATCGCTACATGTTGGCCGCAGTGGTTCCAGAGCTCAATCAAGATTAATAGAAGCTGATTTTAGGTATGCCGGGAAGTTCGAGTGAGTAAACCCCATGGTGAGATGACTTTCGGATAAATTCCGCAAAATTTCCAAAGACACAAAAATTGCACGCACTAGAATCAAAGCGTTTGTTGACAAAACAAGTTACACTCGTTGCATGCGACTGGCGTGCTTCTGTCTTAAGAACTGAAAGACTTGTGAAAGGAATATAGGCATTTATACGAGAAGCAGGAAGAGACGGGATATGTTGAACAGTTCAGGTACGATGTAAGGAACGCGCCTTATCATGTTTTCGGCGAACATGACAATTGCAGTACTGCTTGTTGCAATCGTCGTGGGGAAGTAAACTTCGAACTTTACGTTGTAAAGAGTGGATTACTTAGTGAAGTGTCAAAGGCTGTTGACTGTAGGTCGCAAAAGGCATAAAGGCTATATTTCAACGACACCACAAATCACGCAGAAAGGTACATAATAATTTTAGCAAAATTTCCTACAGAGAAAAGAATTAACTTTTTCAAATGGGGCAGCTTCATGGGAAGATGTTTTGAAGCAGGCCAGAGTCACACGAAAGGACCATCATGGCACTTTAAATGCAAGAAAAGGCTTACGCCTTAATTTCGCAAGGTAAAACCTTAGAATAAAATAAACCACACAATTTGAGGCATCAGTATCTGGTTTAATAAGGGTCATATAAAAAAAGAAGGGGGGTTATTGGGATATGTATTATATACCCGCAGCACCTAATAAAAATACATAAATATTTTAGACAAATTCAAGTGTGTGATTGTCACAAGCTTCGACAAATTTCCTTGAAATTGCCATAACACTAAAAAAATAAATAAACAAAAAAGCACAATCATTCGTTTATTTTGTTTCAAAGTTAGGGCTTGATATTTCGTAAATAACATATGCTAATATCTTTTCCCTGCAGTTATGACACTGTAATATTTTGAGTCTCAGCTTTCCTTTGGATTTTAAATAACTTCACGGTGAACAGTTTTTTTTTCTTTCGTAGAAAAATGTCTTTAATGTGACCCCACTTTTCTTTTACATGTTCTTCCCTGTGCGCCCTGACCGGCTTGAAGACCTGCACTCTGCATGCGAACTTTCATATCCTGGGACTTGACGGTAACAGTATTTTCAGTTTCCACATGCCCAAACGATAATTTCTTCGTGGTGGCCCGAATCTCGCACAATGCACACTTAACATCGTTCTCAGAAACATTTTCGGAAATTACGAAAAACATTGAATTGTCTATCACGGGTTTGGAATTTGAAATTAAAATATTTCTGTGACTTCTTGAATAATGCTATAGTGTTGGCTTTTCCATGGTGTTAGTTCAAAGCATCTTTCCGAAGTTTTTTTTTTTGTAGTCAAAACATTACCACACTTCGAGCAAATATAATCAATACAGTCACTAACTTATTCATGAGCGTTGAACAAAACACATGAAGATAGTAGAAGTAATTTATTACTCTGCTCAATACCACATACCATTTTTCGCTTTCCCACCACACACAGTATTCCGTCCCGCCCTTCCCTTACCACCTCACCAAAAACGATCCCTCCCTCTTGCTCACACACATACATGGGGGAGCTTAGTTGCATTTATCTTGCTAGACTCTTGTTGTCTGTAAGCCCTACTTCGAGCTAGGGTCTGTTTTCAGACAAACTGTGTATCCTTACACTAAACGTAAACAATAACATTGCAATGTGGGAAACGTCATGTGAGTGCCACACTGCAATGTTATTGTAGGAAATCTGTAAAATAAGCTTATGGCTAGTGCCCATCTTTCCCGTTTTGCCCACCCTTCTTATTTTTTGTCAGAAACTTTCACAGATGCACGCATAACATTGCACCAAAATTTCATCGTAATTGGATGAATAGTATAGGAATGCACAGAAGACATAACAATAGAGTGGCTTTAAGAAACAATGTTCATTTCACAATGATAAAAGTAATATCATCGAACCATTTACAACGCGAAGCATACCGTGTCATCTTCTCGTGACTTTTTAACTACATTGTCTGCAGAGCAGAGCCCTGACTGAAGCTATGTGCAGATGACGTTACATTTCAAAAGACCTGGTCCCGTCACTTTGTGTTGGGACTTACTAAATACAATTATGCATTCGTAGGCACATAAATAACATCATAAATTAATTTTTCAAAAATGTATGAAACTTATAGGTGGATATAATTTGAGATTATTTCAGTACTGTTGTATTTAAATAAAAAAATACACAGAATTTCATTTGGTAGTCGCTGCCAACCATACATAAGATTAAGGTAACTCTTGTTAATGTTCAATTACATGCTGTAACAGCTGTTAATTTTTTTTCAAAAGCCGAATCTTTATTGCTCACTTGATAAAAAAAACGAAACTATTGTTACTTCTGATTTCCTAGTATCTGTAATGAATCAAAACAAAGTGTTAATGACTACTATATGACTTGTCAAATTCCACTTCGTATTCTTCACTTACTCATCTATATGACCAGTATACAGCTGGTCACGTGACCACTACAATCTTTCGTTCAGTAGAGGTTGTGGACCTCGCATAGAATAATACATGTTCTGTGTCATGTTCTCGCACGAGGTCCATCTAGCGCGAGACATTTTAGTATGATCTATGGTTTGAGTTCGTCATCTCGCAAGAGTATTCACGTATGCTGCGCCGGGTAGCTGCTTTAGTTGCTGATGTTGCCGTCCAACTGTGTATCATTCTGGAAGCACTATCCGGTACGGTCCATGTTACATTTACTGTACCTACATTGTGAGAATTTTGGCTCACGGATAATAATGTTTAATTTTCATCGTCCTATTTATAATAACACTGATACTAATAATAAAGATGTGCTATTTTCAGCTATAACAGTAACTTATTACATAAGTATCTAAAGTGAACTCTAGTTGTTGTTGTTGTTGTTGTTGTTAACGTACTTATGCTATTTTTGCACTAAAACTGACATTCTTAAAATTATTTTTTAATAAGAGAATTTTAATTTAATTTCAGAAACAAAATTTAAACATAAGGAACTATGCCTAGCAAATTTATAGTAATTTTATTAATTTTTTATTTTTTATTTCGATTTGAAAATCAAATTTATAGCGAAATACTGTTGGTCATTGTAAAAGTTTCTATTCAAAATTTTTGTATTGATTTTGTCGTAATTTACTGTAGTTAATTTTGAATTTTGTTATGTTTTCAAGTGTTTTGTGCAATAATGTTTGGTAGTTGAAAATTTAATTTTTCCGTTTCAAACTTATGAAGCTCGATGTGTTCTGAACATTCTGATAGTAACTGGAACGGAGTTGGAGTTAGCAAGACCTTTCCTTTGCCACTGAGGCGGAAACTTGTAGGATATTGAGTACTACAATTGCGGAAAGAGGGGTTTACGTGTTAGAATTTAAAGTAATCACAAGATTTTTGATTCCCAGTCACAAAGATCCCAGTCAAGCATAAGTAAAACACTCCTTATATCCAGCTTAATTCAGACATGTGCTGCCTAATATCTCATTTCAAACCGCAAATAATATCATTCTTCATTAAATTATTAATATGATATTTAGGACAAATATTAATATTTAGGTTTTAAGTTTAGTTATGTGAATTTCAAGTAAACCAGTATAAGTGAATTAATTCTATTTTCAAGACCGACAGTTCTTTTTACAGTTTGAACTCTATTAACTAGTTATGTTTTCTATTATTTCCTACCATTTGTTTTAGTGTGTGACCTCAAAGTTTTTGAATAATATGATTTGCCTTTGTTATAAATATTAGTAAGTCAGTAAATGTCATTCTATAATTGCTTTCTTATGAATGAATACTTATTTAAAGAATATAGTGTGCAAATCCCAAGTACAATTTAAACCCAGGTGAATTTATGTAGTAAACTAATTTACTTAACAACTTTTCTCAGATAATTAATTGATTATTTTTATTCTTGTTGATGTGATATGTGTTCTACTTCAGGAGTGTTATAGTCAAGGAAATGGCAAGTATCCACAGACAGTAAGAAACTTCTTTTTCGGTAACAGAGCAGGAACAGCCAACGGAAGTTACTTCAGCAGAGAATACAGTCAGTACACCTGTTACAGCAGACCATCTACCAGTCTAACAC
Source organism: Medauroidea extradentata (assembly GCA_003012365.1). Classification (NCBI taxonomy): domain Eukaryota; kingdom Metazoa; phylum Arthropoda; class Insecta; order Phasmatodea; family Phasmatidae; genus Medauroidea; species Medauroidea extradentata. The sequence continues at coordinate 1,210 of PNEQ01013576.1, read as the reverse complement.
AAACTACAATTACAGCAGATGTAATGTAGTAAATAATGTAAACGAGTAGGCAGCTCAGCGACGACAACACGGAAAAGCTAAGGGAGAAGTTGAGCAGAGAAACCAGCGAGAACACGGAGAAGCTAGCCACATAGCTCAGTAGTAAATTAAATGAGTTGTAACCAGGAACCCAACTGCTTGATAGCAAGCTGAACCAGACAGTCGCTGTGGTCAGCTCTCGCCTCAGCCAAGTTGAAGGTGTTACTTGTTCACATTCTTCAGCGATTCAGACACTTGAAAGTCAAATGGAAGGTCTACAGCAAACTGCTAACGACAGCTGTGAAAGAATGCCAACAGTTGCTGAAGTAGCACAAACTCGTCATCTCGTGCTGCTTACTTTCTCTACTGAATAAGTGAAGTTGGAAATAGCTAAGGACGGCAGGGAGGGATGTGAGTACTCAGAATCCCTGAGTACGCATCTATAGAGACGAGGCTCTCACAAACCACTGAAGAGGTACACAACACTTGTGCTGATCTGGAACATAAGTTACTAGAACAGCTTACCATGTCTGCTAAATCAAGTGAGCAAAATGCAGGAAAACCCCTAGATTTAGTGAACTCTACTAGAACACGGACGTCTACGAGTGATCACGTGCCACGTGATCAAACAGTCTCTACACATGAACACACAGTAGCAGCATGTTAACGGACGCTGCTTTGCTACACCAGGAGGATAACTTGAAATGAAGCCCTACAGTGGAGAAGCGCCCGAATGAAAGGGTCGGGGATACGGAAGATCCCCGAGGAAACCCGCCGACCAGCGTCACCGTGCAGCACGATTCCCACATGCGACAATCCAAACGCTGGCCCTGCTGGGGATCGAACCCGGATCCCTTGGTGGAAGACGAGTGCTCTAGCCACTGAGCCAATCACAGCCCCGTCGTTGCTCCAATAGTAATCTATGTACGTGTGTCACGTCTTGGTACCAGTCGACACTTGTGTTTTAAAACTCGCTTTCTGGTTTGTTTGTCTTGTTACAAGTTTGAGGAACACAAACTTTATATGTGGGCAATTCCCATGAGTTCTTTGGGATAGAGGTCTTATAATTACAAATAAAAGAGTTAAATTAAGTACAGGATTTAATAGCTCACAAAGCTACGAAATACACAAAACAGTAATCTACTAGAACTCTCACAACACAATTAGTTATGCACACAATTACTCCTGTGTC
>PNEQ01013575.1:0-10427 GCA_003012365.1 Medauroidea extradentata | reverse complement strand
TACTTCATCAGTTATTTTATCATCACAGCAAGGTTACGTATCAAATTATACACAATATACAACTTCTATAAGTCTATGACTATACATTGTTTTACTATAACTACGACTTTACAATCAATAACCTTGCTCCGATCTTCTTAGAGTATAAAGTAGTATTCATCGTACTTCATCAGTTATTTTATCGTATCAGCAAGGTTACATATCAAATTATACACAATATACACCTTCTATAAGTCTATGACTATACATTGTATTATTGTAACTATGACTTTAAAATTAATAACCTTGCTCAGGTCTTCTTAGAGCATAAAGTAGTATTCATCGTACTTCATCAGTTATTTTATCATCACAGCAAGGTTACGTATCAAATTATACACAATATACAACTTCTATAAGTCTATGACTATACATTGTATTATTGTAACTATGACTTTACAATCAATAACCTTGCTCAGGTCTTCTTAGAGTATAAAGTAGTATTCATCGTACTTCATCAATTATTTTATCATCACAGCAAGGTTACGCATCAAATTATACACAATATACAACTTCTATAAGTCTATGACTATACATTGTATCATTGTAACTACGAATTTACAATCAATAATCTTGCTCAGGTCTTCTTAGAGTACAAAGTAATATTCATCATACTTCATCAGTTATTTTATCATATCAGCAAGGTTACATATCAAATTATACACAATATACAACTTCTATAAGTCTATGACTATACGTTGTATCATTGTAACTACGAATTTACAATCAATATTCTTGCTCAGGTCTTATTAGAGTATAAAGTAGTATTCATCGTACTTCTTCAGTTATTTTATCATTACAGCAAGGTTACGTATCAAATTATACACAATATACAACTTCTATAAGTCTATGACTAGGTATACATTGTATCATTGTAACTACGACTTTACAATCAATAACCTTGCTCCGATCTTCTTAGAGTATAAAGTAGTATTCATCGTACTTCATCAGTTATTTTATCATATCAGCAAGGTTACGTATCAAATTATACACAATATACAACTTCTATAAGTCTATGACTATACATTGTATCATTGTAACTACGACTTTACAATCAATAACCTTGCTCCGATCTTCTTAGAGTATAAAGTAGTATTCATCATACTTCATCAGTTATTTTATCACCACAGCAAGGTTACGTATCAAATTATACACAATATACAACTGCTATAAGTCTATGACTATACATTGTATCATTGTAACTACGAATTTACAATCAATAACCTTGCTCAGGTCTTCTTAGAGTATAAAGTAGTATTCATCGTACTTCATCAGTTATTTTATCATCACAGCAAGGTTACATATCAAATTATACACAATATACAACTTCTATAAGTCTATGACTATACATTGTATTATTGTAACTACGACTTTACAATCAATAACCTTGCTCAGGTCTTCTTAGAGTATAAAGTAGTATTCATCATACTTCATGAGTTATTTTATCATCACAGCAAGGTTACGTATCAAATTATACACAATATACAACTTCTATAAGTCTATGACTATACATTGTATTATTGTAACTACGACTTTACAATCAATAACGTTGCTCAGGTCTTCTTAGAGTATAAAGTAGTATTCATCATACTTCATCAGTTATTTTATCATCACAGCAAGGTTACGTATCAAATTATACACAATATACAACTTCTTTAAGTCTATGACTATACATTGTATCATTGTAACTACGACTTTAGAATCAATAACCTTGCTCAGGTCTTCTTAGAGTATAAAGTAGTATTCATCGTACTTCATCAGTTATTTTATCATCACAGCAAGGTTACGTATCAATCTATACACAATATACAACTTCTATAAGTCTATGACTATACATTGTATTATTGTAACAACATAATTTATTTTTACACATTATACAGACCCATTTCGAGGATGCAGCTCTGCACACATACCCCAAAAAACAAAAGAATAATTTAAACGTGCCTACAAGGTTAGGAAATGGAAATTTGTTGCAGGAGGAGGCGGTGTCGTTGCGGGGTGTGGGACAGTTTAGGAAGGCTTTGGAGAGGTTTTTTTTCGGGGTGTTTGGATGCTTGCCCAATAGCAAGTAAATTATTAACAATAAAAAATAAAAAAAAAAAAAAACAGACCTGCTCTGTATCAAAATGGTGAATTTCACTACCATTTCCCTATCATCTCAAAAATTGAAAGGAAAATCTTAAGAAATAGCTTTACTTCTAAACTAAGGGACTATCTTATAACAACTTGTTTTATCCTGTTGAGAAATACTTAAATACTGCTATGACTCATACTTCATTGTAATACAGTAGTTTTCCTTGGTATCAGTTAAACTCTTTTTGTATGAAATGTTTAATCTAGAAACTCTTCACTTTATAAACTAATGCAATATTTTTTGTCATTACGAATATTGTTTTAAAATTTAGTATTTTAGTCATAAACTTCGGCTGTATTATGCAAATTAATTTAAGTTAATTATGTATGTTGTCGGGCTACTCTTTTAAAACTGGGGACAAATAAAAGTGAATACCACGAAATTTACCAGGGGAACGCAACAACGCAGGGGTAGAGCAAAATTTGTTTGGCAAAACAAACTAACTGCAAATACAAATAAATGAAATATCTGAAAGAACTCAGAAAACTGCAAGAGGAATTTATTCAATGACTGTGAATACGGATATTAGCGATCTCCCTATACAGGAAGTAGGCATATGGGAATTTTAAATACTTAATTACCACTTAAAATTAGAACACCAGTTGTTCCACACGACACTTTCCTTTATAACCAAATAATGTATGGGGGACAATCTACTAAATAAACTAATTAGATACAAAACAGAAACATTTCATAAAAGTATCAAAACGAAATTACAATGAAATAGGAACTTGGGTTTCAACATTAAAGTTACATTAAAAAGAATTATAAAATATTTAACAATTGGAAAGAATAACAACCTTTATCTTGGATTATTTTAAAAATCAAAGTCAACTCTAAACCCAAAGTTACAATTTAAACAAATTAAAACAATTTTCCGTACTAAGGTATAGACGAAAGGTCTGTGGACAGGTTCGCGGCTTTGGAGTTCCCGACTTAAGGCTTCTATTTAAAAATTAATTTTTACATTAGCATTACTGGATTTTCTTACGACTAAGACTTTATCTAGATGTCCGGGTAGGGCAGGAGCCCCACCCAGCAGTGACGTACTGACTTTAGCATTCTCGGTGAAGTCCACTCCCTGGAAAGGTCTCTCTCTGGCAATGATCAAGACTACAATGACCGCGCACCTAGACGACCGACGCCCTACCACAACACCGCCCCTCCTACGACGTGGCCCGACCAGTCAGCGATAACCCGCCTATAATTGATGCACCACCAGAGTGTTTACACAGGTAATGCCCCAATTCCACAACAAGAGTTAAGCCAAGTGCTTCCAAAACTGTAAACTATCACGACAACGACACCAGGTCTGCAGCCCCGGTCGCATGTCACAACAATTGGTCAGCAGTGGCCCGCTTCTGACGAAACTGTATTGCAACAGATGACCAACGCTTCTTGGTTCATTAAATTTGAACAAAGTTCGGCGCAACGCGCCTGCGAAAATATAACTAAAAAATTTAGCTTCGCGACAATATGTTTATATCTATGTATGTATTTTATTAAGCATTTTGTGTTGTGAATGTTAACTAACTTAATAACAACACCCACATCCCACGAGTATTTAGGCCATTAATTTCTCTACATTTTCTAGTTTAGATTATCATTGATTCGAACACCTAGAAATTTTGTGTCATTCGTTTGCTTTATTTCTTTGTCTTTACATAATAATATGTCAATTTGCATTTTGTTGTTATGTATTACGAAGTCAACGAAACTTGTCTTGTCAATTTTTACTACAAGTTTAAAAGCACTAAACCATTTGTCCCGAGTAGCAAGTACATAGGATGCACTTTCTACTAGGTTACATTTCAATTTATTTCTAACCACTATGCTGGTATCATCTGCAAAGAGGGCAGTGATTGCTTGAGACTCTATACAGCTGGGTAGATCATTCATGTATATTAGAAAAAGAAGGGGCCAAGGATAGAACCTTGAGGTACCCCGGGACTTATTTTACCAGGTATAGAACTAATGTTAATCCTAGAAGTTTGGTCTTTTATGCTGACCAATTGCATTCTAGAGGTAAGATAAGATTCAAGTATATTTTTAAAGTTCCCTCTCACCCCATGATATTCTAGTATAATCTGATGATTGACACAGTCACAAGCTTACGCTAAGTCGTAGAATATGCTGGCGACTGATTCGTGGTTGTTGACTGCTTCCAGAATTTCGGTTGTCGGTAAATATCAAGAGTAACTACTCATCGTGTAGGAACTAAACTATCAGTTTTACAGGTAAAGTTTATTAATAGAAAATGTTTCTACAGTGATGAAAATGAGTCGTATGTAAAGAAAATTGTAGTTTACTTACTTCAAAATTTGCAGCTTTTCGTCCAAATTCTAAGTCCCACTCCCTCACCGACCTCGCCATCATCGACTGTCCACCCCTCTCCGTCCTCCTCCACACCCTCTGAATCTTCAGACTGCAGTTCTCTCTCCCTCCGTAATCACTCTTGATTAAATGGGAACCAAACTTCCCCCTCCACCCTCTCCACTTTGCACAACCTAACAAGCCTCTCCACCCTTCGACTGTCCTTCAAAGTGCTCCAACCCATTTCCTTCATCATCAATGATGGTTTGTAATTACCTTCATACTCACCTAACCCCTTTTCCACCTGCCCTCACCCATCTAGCCACTCTCCTTTGAACCTTCTCCAGCTCCTGCACCTTCCCTTCCTTGTAAGGATCCCATTCTGCCGCTGCATATTCCAGCATTGGGCATACCATTGATGTGTATGCCTTACCCTTCACTCCACCACTGACCCCGTTTAGAACTTTTCCCAGCATTCCCAGGGCCCTTCTTCCCTTAGAAACCACTCTCCCCAACTGTCCTTTCCACCCAAGGTCTTCTTGCAACTTCACCCCTAAGTACTTGTCTTCTGCTCTCCCCATCTGCATGTCTGCTTGTTCTTTACCCTCTTTTTAGTGAATCTATCTTTGTATTCTTTACATTAATCTTCATTTTATTGGTTTCTGTCCAGTCCAGTACCCGATTAACGTCTGCCTGGAAGTTGATTTTCTCACCCACCTCCGAATAAATTACACAGAGAGATTGACCTATAATTTTCCATTTTGGTTTTGTCCCCTTTCTTGTGTATAGGAATAACTGACGTGTGCTAAAGTCAGTCTGGAAAAACTCCACTAACAAGGCAATTAGTACATATAAGGGTTATCGGCCAGTTCTGCTGCACAGTGTTTTACAATTTTATATTTACTTCATCATATACTGAGGAGTACTTACTCTTTTATTATTGAATTTATTTCCTGAGAAGAAACATTTGTCTTTATATTAGGGAATTTATTTAGGATGTGGTAAATAATAGTGACTGGTACTCTGCTCAAATAACACAATATGTACATGTATTTACAAGAGAATGTAAAATTGTGTGCTAACATAGCTTATGTGTATGTAAATTGTATAGTCTTAATTTATCTGTATAGGCCAAGTGAGAGCGCAATACCCAACTTCTGTCTTGGTATGGGCTATTGTATATATAATTTTTCATCGTACAGTTATATTCACATAAACAAAAATCTATGTAATATCCGCTGTAATTTAATTTAAAACTGTATATAGAGCCCCTGATATGAGCTATTAGCTCCTTGGGGTAGTTTTCAATAAAAATAAAAAAAAGGCAGTTTTTACAAATTTTATAGGGTCATGCAATTGATTGATTCTACTAAGTTACTTGCAACATTTAAGAAGTGAGTTATTTAATATACTCGTTTGCCACCATGGATTTGTAGTTGATGATTCTGTTGTTTATTTTTAGAACAGGGAAAGTACCACAGCTCACATCTATTGAAGTTTCTGCTTTTACTATATCTCATACTCTTAATTTTGTTTGAAGATTTATTTATGAGGCTTTCAAAATAAATGCATTTGGGTTTTGTAATTACTTTTTGGACGATAACACACAATTAACTAACATTTAAGCAACCTAACCTTTATTTACAAGAATTCTTATATACACTTAAATCCAAATAGTATTCAAACATTGTTACCTGGAGGTACCAGCACATTTTCGTAAATTAAAGCGACAGCAAACAATTTACGTAAAACTAGAACAACCCTTCACAACTACACATGACCACAGCCACCGGTAAAAAAAATAGGCTGGCAAAACGCGTGGCGGCGGGGCGGGCTACGGGTGGGCAAGCGGCGTGTGTGGTGAGCGTGGTATTCAGATTTGCCAACAGACTTTTGTAAGTCTGCTAGAGATAAAAATCAGTTACGTTTTAAATTTATTCCTTGAAGTTAGACAGAATGTAAAAGTTTAAAACTCATTAATAAAACGACTCGAGATAACAGTTTTCTTGAACATCCATTTTGCTGTTCTTTTGGCCCGTGAGGTTTTCATTTCAACATTCACTTGTTACCACGTGCAATTTTGACAGTCGTTCAAAATAATGGGTTGGGGGGATTGTTTCTGGTTGGCAGCGCCCAACAAGAGCGCGTCTTTAGAATACTTGAAGGACAAGACGAAAAGATATCGTGACTACTGTCTTTGTGCCAAGTTTTTGCGGTGATATTTTTAGACATTTCCTTCCGTTTCAAATGTCTTTCTACCACACAATCTTTGAAACCCTGACCTATATTACATGACTAGGTTGAGAACAAGTGCACAAGTTGTCAGATGTAAGTCAGCACCAGTTTGGAATTTTATATTATGCTATATTGATTATCACGTAACTTAGTGTTGTAAGTGGCTTTTGAATTGCAGATGTCAGTTGGTGATGATTATTTGATCTCGTCAGAGATTCAAGAACATATGCAAAAAGATAATTGTGCTGTGCCAAGCATGTCACCAGAAAGTGAGTATAATGTGGATTGATTGTTATATCCAATTTCAAAAGTACATGAATGTACAAAGATATTGACAAATATTATACATTATATCAGAGAAATCTTGTTATACAGCTAAAAAAATGTACAGCAAATTTTCTTAATAAACCTTTACTGTTTCTAGGTAAGTGCCTTTACAGCCACTCTTTAGAGTTATCAGAATTGTATGTAGTCTATGTAGGAAATTGCATGGATATTTTATTTACTAAGCCTTTGAACAATCTATACATTGTAATAGATGTAGTCAGATATTACAAAAACATACATTACTTATTAGTAGGTCACAATTGGTCAGGCGACAGTAACATAAACTCACGAATATTGTGCAAAGGTCAAGGGGACAGATGAAACAGGAGTGGCGGTAGGAAGTAAGCTCAAATAGGCAAAGATAGCTTGGGTATTTAGAGAACATGTTGGAGGAAGAAAAAGGCATAGAAGGGTAGAGACTGCACTGTCGAGAGATACGGATGGCTGGACTGTGACAGATGACAGGGAAAAGGCTGAATTGTTGCAGGCTAAGTGCATGCCAGTGTAAGAGGCAAAAGATCATTGGAACAGAGCCACTGTAAGGAACAAGGGGTTTTATACAATATTTTGTATGAGAGAATGTGATATAGAAAAGATAATTAAGAATTGAAGAGTGGTAAGTCAGTGGGGACGGATAGAATAAGGAAAGGAACTAAGGCCACGTTATTTCTCTCGATTTACCAATTTTTAATTGGTGATATTCTAAATAATTTTTGTATATATTTTTTTCAAGATTTGATGGGAATTAAATAGATTTTTGTAATTGGGATTGGCAACACTGTCTTTGAGCACACCCCCCAGGGTGTTTATTGAAGCTGGTCCAAACACAGAGAACGCTCATGGTAGGTTAAGCTGGAAGAATACTTGGATGTGGTGTCGTAGCGACTATGTATGGGGCTCAGTTGCCGAGCCAGGAGTGTTTGTTCGACACTTAGCCTATGTGCGGGAGCGTGGAGGAGTGATCCCAGCATCCGAGATGACAGCAGCAAGGAGCAACACAGTGAATGAGGGAGGGTTTGTGTCTTGTAATTCCGACCAGCTGTCTCAGCCTGACGATGGGAATAGATCACAATTCTTGAAACATTGCATTTTTTCGTTGTTTTTAACTTTTGTTGTATTGTCTCTGTTGAACTAAATACATAAATATTGAATAATTTCTACTTACTTGATGAACAATAACTGGAATAAAAATCTTAAGCCTTGTACTTATTTTTTATTCATTACTTCATAGAGAACTGCACTGCAGCAAACAAAAAATATGAGCCTTCTTTTGATTAACTTTAATATATCATTTCTCTCTGGACTATCGATTTCAACACTTTCCTTTGATAATTTAAAGTTAACATTTTAGAAATGTTTTACTCAAGTCCCATTTCATGACACAGCACCTTCAGCCGAGTTCGGGGTAATGGTTTCGTCATGATATCTGCAACTTGACGTTCTGTGGGAATTTGTAGGATTCTAAGCTTTCCTTCTGTCACTTTTTCTCTGACGAAGAAATGTTTAGTTGCAATGTGTTTTGTCCTGCGATGAAATTCAGGATTCTGGGCTAGTCTTACTGCAGCAGAATTGTCCACCTGAAGAACAGGAACGTCTTTAATGTTCAGAATTTCTTCAAATAATTTAGTTAACCAAATTATTTCTTTAGGTGCTTCATTTGCAGCAACAATCTCTGCTTCTGTGGTTGATGTAGTTACCATTGCTTGTCTCTGACTTAACCATGAAATCACACCACCAGCATGAGAGATTACTACTCCTGTTGTTGATCGACCAGTTTTTGTGCAGCCTCCAAAATCTGCATCACTGAAACATTCTAGTGTTCCTTTTCTTTCATCGCACTTATAAATTATTCCAAGTTCTAGAGATCCTGAAATGTAACGAAAAACTCTTTTGACTCTGCTTACGTCCTCTGCAGATGGGTTTTCAAGAGATCTTGATAAGAATCCCACGCTGTATGCCAGATCTGGTCTTGTACAAAGCATTAAGTACATTAATGCACCAACTGCTTGCCGATAAGGAAAATTGTTCTCTTTAACGCAATCTTTCCTTAATTCTAAAGGTTCCGAATGTTTTAACATTGGTGTAGATATTGGCTTGCAGTCAGAACAATTAAAGCGTTCAAGAATCCTCTTTGCATAAGCTTTCTGGCTTAACTTTATACAGCCTTCTTCTTGTTTTATTTCTATGCCCACGAAATAGTCTGCCTTCTTCGAAGTTATTTTAAATTCAGAATTCAATTCCTTGAGAAATTCATCATGGTCTTCTGAATCAGTTGTTGCGACCAAACCGTCGTCAACATACAACACTAATATGATCTTTTTACCATTTATTTCTCGGATGTACAAGCATGGATCTGCTTCGCTTGCCTTGAAGCCTTGGTTTACTAGAAAACCTCCAAATCGTTTGTGCCAACATCTTGGAGCTTGTTTTAATCCATATAAACTTTCCTTCAGTTCACAGACGACATCTGTACCATCATCATATCCTTGTGGCTGTTGTATAAATATTGCTTCTTCAAGCTCACCATATAGGAATGCTGTTGAAACATCAAACTGAGTGAGATACATGTTTTCGTTTGCAGCAATACTCAACATTGAACGAATTGTTTCTATTCTCGCAACTGGACTGAATGTCTGGGTGTAATCAATTCCTTGACGTTGACTAAACCCCTTGACAGCCAATATTGCTTTATATTTGTCAACACTGCCATCAGGATTTGTCTTCAATCGAAACACCCACTTACATGGAATTGCTTTAACCCCTTCTGGTAAGGCCACTTTCCCTCCACGTGTTATTTGCTTGTAGAGATTCCATCTCTTTGTCCATAGCTCTTCTCCATTCCACACACTGTTTGCTGTAGAAAGCTTCCTCAAATGTTTCAGGAACCTTAATATCACTGAGAAACTCCTCTGTAGCCATGACAAAATCTTCTAAATGCTTAGGTTTCCTTAATGTTGAGCGTTTTCTGAGTTGTCTTTCCTCTTGTGTTTGATAATCTGCATTCTCTGTCTCTACTCGAGTCTCACTCTCTTCATAGCTATCTTCTGTGTGTTGTTTACCTGACATCTCTAGTTCAGATTCTTCTTCGTCCTTTATGGACTCAAAATTTCGAAGTGGTAAACTCACTTTTTCATCACATTCCATGAGCTTTTCGTGAAATATCACATCTCGTGACAATATTATTTTATTATTTTCAGGTAGGTATATTCTATATCTTTCGTCACCATCGTATCCTACAAGGTATCCTTTAATAGCTTTCTCATCCATTTTTCTTCGCTTTTGTGCTGGAATATGAACATAGCAGGCAGACCCAATTATTCGCAGATGTTTGATTCTAGGTTTCTTACCAATCCAAAGCTCAAATGGACTGACACCTTCTTCA
>PNEQ01013573.1:24686-44724 GCA_003012365.1 Medauroidea extradentata | reverse complement strand
TATGGTACCATTTTGTTCACAAGAATGAGCACTTTTGTCCGATATGCTTAAAAGTTTAATTTTCCTGTTCAGAAAGGAAGAACTAAACAGCCCAATTTTGTGTATTGAAACATTTTTTTAAAATACTCAACATCGCGGAATATGAAATTTAAACTTATATATAAAACAAACCATCTTTATTCTCGTATGGTAAAAAAAACCAATTGTGTATCATTAATACTTTAGTTAATAAACGATTGCGAATTGTTATGTGTTTTTGAAGTTTTGAGGTAGGGTCCATAGAACCCTTAACCGGCAAACCAGCATCAATCAACAGCACCCTTTCCGGAGCTTCTTTTCCCGCTCATGAGGGCCCACAACATGGTCTATTCTACAGTCGCCACCAGTATGGCATGTTTCCCAGCCTAGAAAGCACTCCCACAGCTTCCCCTAGGCTACAACCAACCACAGCCTGCCACCTTTATCCCTAAAGTAGACTGTTGTGGAAGGTCCACATACACTTGCTGTACCTTCCAGTGGTGACTAAGGACACTACCCAACCACCAAGAGGGAGGGGGCAGCTACGTGAAACTAGACCTACCCCCTACCCCTTAGTTTCAGACAGTCCCCTCACAACTGGTGATGAACACCGCCTGTTAAAACCCACATACAACAGCAACAGGCGGTGTCGTACTAATTTTTTTAAATTTAGCTTATCAATATATTTCTTTTGAGGTGTTTTTAATTATCATTAACATGCAATCATATCTGCTCTAAATTAAAACAGTGACGTTCTAATTATGTTTATTGGTACACTTGGCATACATTATTTCCAGCACTTTGGAAGAGACGTGAGTTAAGACACTTATTTCAATTGCTTCAGAAAGAAAATATGTATTAGGTATATTTTACTTTACTTGGATTGCACGGAAGCACGGAATTAGTTATTAGAGTAATTTAGGAAAAAACTGCAATTCTGTTTCACATGTATAGGACAGTTAAACATGTCAAGTTCATATTGAAATATGGTATAAAGGTTTGTTTCTGCTCTAAATTACTACAAAATATTTATTGAAGGAAAGAAGATAATTAGATAACAAATAACTCTACAATTCAGTACAACGAGTTATATAAATTAATTGGAATGTGTTATTCATTAGGACCCTTAAAAAGGGTGAATAAAAATTGCCAATCTCAGCGTTTAAAAATATTAAAAGCGGTGCAAAAATTTGGTGTTAAAACTTTGAAGTGGTGTAAAAATTAGTTGAAAGGTGTAAAAAAATTATTATGCTGTGAAAATATTGTGTAATACTATCAAAATGTTAACTGTACAGTTTTAATTGTGCCTCATTATCACTAATATTTTTAATATTTACAATGTATGTTTGTTACTTCATTTAACACGTAATACAAAATTAAAAATATATTTATTTTTAATTACCAGACTATATATCTCATCCTTTTTATTAAAACTATTTATCCTAAGCTTTTTCTTCAGTTTTTAAGTTTTAACAGTTAATTTAGTCCCTTTCAGTACGTGTAAAAATTAAATTTTTTATTACAAAAAGATGTACGGTCCAATTCAGTTAGTTTATCTAGCACACCATCCCAAACAGACCAGTGTTGGTGTTTATTCAATGATCGAATAGCTGAAAATTATGTTACCCCCATTTCTTAGCCCTTTAAATTTGTGTTCCTACTCCTTGCAACACAGAGCAACTTCGCAATATTGCTGTTTACACAAGGATCTGCCTGGCAACGTTTTTAGTTTATTTCCATTACGAAAATCAAAATTATAAACACAACATCTTCGGAACACTAACGTAAACAAATGTGCGTTAACACTTAAGTCACAGTTGTCGCTCTACCACTATCTCGTCGATATATCGTGATCACGATACCTTGTGACCGTGGCAATGCGCGAGTTGATATGCTTTGAGTGCAAAACATGTGAAATAACCTTGAATGTCTGTTTTTTTCATCTATCCATTATTTAAACCCTTTAAAAATTGATGAAAATTAATAAAACTTTTTAAAATGACACACATGGACTAATGAGCATGATAATTAAACAAAAGTAGAAATCTCTTCAAGAAAAAGATACACATTTTGACAATTGTGCCTCAATTGATTTTCGACAAAAAATCTGCCAAGGAACCTGAATTCACCTGAAACATCGCATTTAATGAAATTATGCTGAAATTCCCAGAAAACTTAAAATTAAACTATACAAAATTCTGTGGTATTTCGCTATTCACCATTTTAGATGTCCTTAGTTATTCATTCCTGGTGCACAACAAAAAAATTAACTGCCATATAACTAATTCATTATTACATAACAGAGGTATCATGTTAAGAAATATTTCTGAATGTCAAATTCTCACATTTGGACTCAATATAGTAAATTAAAAACCTTATACACTAGCTTACAGCTTGCCCAAGAACCATTAATATTAACTTCAGGGTAAAAAATATTGGTTGGCTGCTGCACATCGCACGTCAATATTTTAATTGCATTTCAATATCTTAAATTACCTGTACATTATGAGAGTGGTAGCTTTACTTTTGTAAATAAGAAAACTGAAGAAGTCGTTAAACTTGTACGTTTGAACATGCAAATTGTTTCTTCATTCAAGATTTGTTACCAGACATAAATAACGTAAATTGGCAATAATCATCTGATCAAACCACCACTACAATATTGAAAATACACTCCAAAAGTACAATGATTATAATTCCACATTATAAATTAGTTCCATCATGTAAACAACTGGTTCTCCATTTTATGGAGTAAATATTATCTCACATTGCAATATTTCAAATAATTAAGTCTTATTTATAAACAGTACTGCTTGGCAATCAAAATACAATACAGTAAATGGTTCCGTATGAACTGCTGCAAGAACAGAGACTACTGCTCAAAGTCCCCGACTCATTGTACAAAATATTACACATCTCATATTTCTGCCATTTAGTGCAGTTTAGTTTACCATAATAAGTACTTATCAGAAAATTTACTGCAAACATGTCATGGCAAAATAAAAACACAAAGTAAATACATATACATATAACCAGTCTTTCTACAGTATATTGGATATTTAGGTGACTTGTTAATCAATCACTAGAGATTTGTACTATATAGCCAACAGGTGGTTATATTAAGTCACAAAGTCAGCAATGCGTAGGGGAAATTTCAGTTTGAGGCGTACAAACAGTAACCTGAGTAGAGTTTTCCAGGATCCAATATGTCGTGAGACCCCAAATGGCTCTTACATGATTGTAACATTAACCTGGTGATTGAGCAATACTGGTCACTTGAGACTGAACAAACCTACCTAACCTAGCAAGTCACTTAATATAACCACCTAAAGATTGCTGGAAAATATTTCTCCTCTTGTAACATGGCAGCTCATATTTCAGGTGACTAGTGTAGATTTCAACAGTGTGCAGGCTTGCCTGCACATGCTGTCAATTCATTGTTGGAGTACATGCTGCACGATGTCTTTCACATGTTCTGCAATGCTCACATGATTCATGTTTATGACACACGAGTAGAACTGTTCTCCCACTGCTTTGGAGTGGTCATCATCAACAGATTCTTCCACGTTTGAGTGCACGATGTCCTCATCATAACTGCAAATACCTGGCCAAGGAAAACATTTCTTACAGCACAAAATTCTCTTCACCTTAAAATTACTTAATACAAGCTACAATGCAAATGGTTTTTTAATTTACGCCACAGACATACTGCAAGGGTTTTATCTAAGGGGAACCAAAGTTAGGATTTTTATTTAATGTAGGCAAATACTGTGGATAATTATGGATGATAGTCGATTCCCGACGAGATCTGTCCCCGGATTTTCGTGTGTGAGAATTGCGCTGGATGAAGCTAATGTGTCGGCAGGTTTTCTCAGGGCTCTCCTGTTTCCCCTGCCCTTTCAATCTGGTGCTGATCCATATGCACATCATGTTACCCCTCACCAGCGCTAAAGACCTTGATTTTAAGCACTGACCAAAATCTCTTCACTTCACTACACTCCATCTCTTTTCTCATTTATATCTCAACTCACCTTATTCAAGATACTTAAGAAGGCGTGGTACATAATTCAACGTTAAAAGCATTAATCTAAAACTGTAGGTTTTTAGAACCAATTTGCAAAAATTAAAAACAATAGCAATCCTAGACAATAGTTTTAGCCAATGTTTTAAACAAAATTGTTTCCAGTGTTACAAACTTTTGAGGCACAATCTCTGATGCCGGAACCACGTGCATTTAACTGCGGTGCAAGAGATGATGCGTAAAGAATTACTAATTTTTGATAAATATTTACTCATACAGTTGCCAAATACCATTATCTAGGATAGTCATTCAGTATTTTATCCATATTGGCTTTGAAAAAAGCGTAAAAATCAATTGATGTTTTCAGCGTTTATTTATCTACCACGCACTCTTTAACACACAACACATACATACAACTAACACACATACACACTGATGCCAGCCAAGGGCCAGCAGGGGCAGTAAGTCCATAATGTTGCCATAAATCCAGAAGAATAAGCATGTGCATGACCTAAACTTGCCAGATTTTCAGAACACTGATAAGGGACACTTAGCAGCACTCCAATATCAATATCTTTTATTTACTTCATAAAGTAATGTAATTTAAATAAAAATATTATACACACATTTTTTAAAATCACTAATTTGTGATTGAAGTTGCAGCACAAGCATCATATCTACAACATTTCTTCGCGATAGTTGTGTTTCTGTTACTGTTTGTCACTGCTATCTACTGTATCCATGTCTAACCTCGCATAGAGCATTGTGCGGCCACGTGGCCACATACAGATAAAGTAAACATTCTACTACACAATATTAAATACGGGATTATTAATACCCCGTACAATGGCAATACGGTACACTGATTTTTGGTCTTGAATACGGGAAATCCAGTATAATACGGGGCGTTTGGCAAGTCCAGCATGACGACAGATTCATGAAATATTTTATAAATTTAGTTTAGTTTTGCATGTATTCTTTTCCACAGGGTCATTGATTGTGTATGTCTAGTGTTTCATTCATCAAAGTGGTCACGACGGACATTCAAACCGCTGCCTGGAAATGTTCAGAGGTTTGGTCAACTCATTTTGAACATTTAAAACCATAATTAACGTATTTTAAGGGATTTCAATGCCCAAGTCAACATGTAACCTGTTTTTGCAACGTACAATTCATTTTGTGCCATTTTTCTAGATTAAATGTAACAATTCATTTAAAATACCATTTCTGGAATGGTAGAGATCATTCATGTGTGTGACACCTGAAGTGAACGCCCCAGCGATAGGCCATGAGCCATCAGCGGTCATGTTCCTCCGGTCAGTTCGTCGCAGGCTTCTGGCGAGGTAAGACGCTGTCAGTGTACACTCCATCATTGTTTCACTGAAGTAGGTTACCATAGTTAATTTAATACACTGGATCATCATTTTTCGTACACATTTTCGCCAAGTATTCCCCCAGCAAGTGCCACTCCACTTAATTTAATTTAAGCATTATTACCTAAATGGTACTTTAATTTAAAACAGCGTGTGTGTTTTGTTCATTCCACGTGGCTAGGGGCTTTGTAATCGGCAGTGAACGGCACGTCAATGAAGATTATTCAGTGTTTTTAACTGTTAATCATGTCAGTGCATGCTTGTATTATTCACCAATGTAATTATGTATCATTCTCATGCAACAGTTAATATTTTAGTCAGTTTTGTGAAACCACGTGCTCATCAGCAACGATACCATTGCCATCAGTGTAGAGTGAACAAAGGGACATTGTGCAATCATTCATACATCTACATAATTTTGCATACGGTTCACGTAAGTTGCATTTCTTGTGTGTAGCCACATTCATCAGCAAGTACCACATGCCAACCATCACCATACCATCGTGTACCTCGGGGATAGGTTCGACCATACAATTGCATAGTTGGGAACAGCAACATACATCCATCACCCACGCCCGCTTCCCGAGTAAAACCGTGGTCCATCACAGCGGCCATCGGTTCTCTGCTACGTACGGATCTGCATTTTTAAATGCTGTGGAAGCACCCTGCACAACCCCGCATTCAACTCATACAGCATAAGTAGGTGCGAGCACGGTTTCCTTCCACCGCCACACTTTGGACTGACGTATCATAAAATTCATTCAGGCACACTGTATTCAGTATGTAATAAATCATTGTGCAAAGGGATAATATTGTTTTCATGCTATTCGACCCTATCACATAATTGTACCCATGTCAGATAAGTAAAACTAAATCATCACCACACCTGAAATGAGACGATGAATAGACACGTGACCAGAACACCCACCCCCAGGAAGGGGGGAAAAGTGTCTCAAAGTGTGATACTGGGGAGTATCGCTTGCACCCACCCTCGTAGCCATCAATTCAGTCTATAAATCAGTCACGTCTCGTACCAACGGTGTCAACACATACGTGCATGCACACACACAAATACAAACAAAAAAAGCCTTCTACAAACATTTTGTCCTAACACACCAGTTCCTGAATTATAAAAATCACTATCTGAATTGGATGCACCAAACATCACACCGTTATCCAGTATAGCACATAAACGCTGCTCCATGTTGCATACTATACTGTGTACTAGAGGTAGGCAACGTGCCGATAAGAATTTACTGGCAGATTGCGAGACTAGGTTAAGTAGATTACAGGCATTACGAATTTAAATACAGTAGTTTCTTTGCTTCTTTCTTAACAGTAGTAATAAGGTTCATCAGGAAAATTAGCCGTGAACAGGCAGATGATTACACCACTTTATGAACTAAGCAAATTTTTAAGCGAAGTGTAGTGGAATCTTTCAGCTTCAAGGAACAGTGGTGTTTTCAGCCCAAGATTAAACAAAACAGATTCACTGGTCCAGGTAAATAGTTTTACACTATCATGCAACCAATTTACATTCAGAACTATTCAAGATATTGTCTCTCATTTACAGTGACTATTGGATCATTTCTGTAAGGTCCATGATACGAGAAGCGGTTCATAAATGCATTTAGTGTTTCAATGCCGAACCACACTCGCAGAGCCACTGATGAGCTATTAATCGAAACACTGTTAACTCTCGTCCAAGCCATTTCAGTCATTGCAGTTGATTATTGTGAAACCTGTACAAAAACGACAAAGTAAAACAGTCAAAGTGTACACGTATTCATATTTATGGCAACCAAGGTGCACTTGCAGATTGTTACCAATCTGACAGATGAACAAAAAATTGCCTTTAAGAGATTTGTGTTCACAGACATATATAATGTGTACTCTGACAATGGAATCACCTTTGTGGGTGCTCATAAACATTTTGATGAGATACATAAAGTGTTATTCTAAAAGGATAACAGACAAATTATTGTTTCAGAGGTGACCTAAGGAGGATAAACGTGGGCACTTCAACTCCCCTGCAAACTCACCTTTTGGTAGTCTTTTGGAGGCAATAATCAAGTGAGCAAAGCAACACATGTGTAGAATTGTTGGTAACCATTTGCAAATCTTCAAAGAACTGTCTGGTCAGCACTGATTGCACATACACAATCTCTGCAATACTAAATTCACAAACTCTATATGCCCTCTCACCAGACCCCCCGTGAGTACAATCATGATTAAAATGAAATTCCACTTAACCACCCTGACCGCTGGTTATTTTCTCAATTCCAGCAACAGATTTAGATGAGGTGGAGTGTAAAATACTTACATAGTCTATAAAAATGAAGGATTTGGACTCGCAATATGGACGAGTTGAAATGAGGCGGAGCTTGTATTTCATGACACTGTCTAGAGAGGCGCTGCAGTCTGTTGTGGGAAACAAATAGTAAACAAGCTATACTACTGTCTATCCCATGTAAGAATTCCGTGTTTTGACAGCCGATGCTACCAATATATTTAACACGTGCCAAACACGTGGCAACCATTTAAAACAACAGGACGTGACCGTATGACCTGATGAAGTAGTAGTGGCAGCCCTGATCAACAAATCGGTTAACTTTCATCACAGACGTTGAAAGTAGCGTGTCATATATGTGAAAAATAAGTAAGCATTTTGGAGGACAGGTACTATAATAACACGTCTTTGTATCCAGCATTAGTCAGTTAGCTATTTTATTCTACTCACATTGTGTAATTTTATAACTAATTTACAAACAACCTCACCGTTATCAGTTGACCTAAAACAGAAACAAAGCACGGACATTTTGCAAGTGTGAAAAGTTACAGCGTTCGCGTGTGTTTGTGAATCCTGTATGGTGTTATTTTAATGTTTTGTGCATGTATGTAATTGTAATACATTGCAATGCAGGAATTAAAATACGCGGCTCGTAATCACCAACGACAATGGGATACTAAGACGTAATTCGGAAGACAGGAACTTCAGCTGGCATGTCTACAAAAATAGTTGCTAAATAAGAAGTAGGTAATCCGTCTAAAGAAAAGTGCTACATAAAATAAAAAAAATGTTACCCAACTTTCATTTTAACAGAATTTGTGGGTAAATACCTACGGTTCTTGTTGTAGTCTTATATGAAAACATGCTTTTTCAAGGTGCCGACTCAATAAATTCTTTTTGTAAGAAAAAGTCTGTGGTTTTTTTTTTAAAGCAAGTGGTCCACGTAAGATTTTGTGCTTGTCAGCTGCAAAAATTTAGGCCTACATATTACCAACAGAAACGGCCAGAAGATGTACGCCTATATATTTCCCGGTCATTAAAGTGTACTTGTTTAATGATGTGTGTTAATCAACAAAATTATTTAAAGCTGATTTGAGCAATTAGGCCTACCCATGTTTGTTTATTACTTACGTTTTTTATTGCTAAATTATTTCCGTTTAGGTTGCAAGAGCACACGTTTTTGCCAAATAAGCTACTATTATTTAATCTTTTTAGATGTCAAGTAGAAAACATAAGTTGCCCATACATGTTTGTTTATTTTTGGTAACACTATTAAATGTTACAATTTTGATCATACCTAGGAAAATATACAAAAAAAAAGTTAAATTTTAAATAACTGTATAGTAGGCTATCCATTGCTGTAATATGAAGTTATTCCATTAACATTGCCCACCTAACCCTAGAAAGATTAATGTGCAGCTAGTATTGAAAATAAATTACTTGTCTGAGATCTAAAAAAAATATCTCAAGAAGAAAATCACAACACACTTTGGGTGTTATTGCAATCATAATATACCTTACCTGTTGACATGATTTGGTTGTCAGCTGGAAAGCACATGGTGGTGGAAGGATACATTTTTTTTTTGTTTACATTCTCCTACTTTTTTATGATCTGTCAAATAATGGAATTCTTATACGGTATAGACAGTATAAAGGAGTTGATGAGGGCAAAAACTTTGCTTTGAATAGATTAATTTTGTTTGATAATATTTGTGGTAGTAGTTACGTTGGTGCCTTAGGTAGTCAGAAAATTACAAAATAAGGTTATGGAAAAAAAACAAAAAAAAAACAGAAAAACAATCCTAGTTTAACAACACTGAAACACAAAACAGACACAAAGAAGAGGGTAGAGAAAGGTACAATGTTAAGCGTACGACTGGAATACTCAATAGTCAATAAAATCTTAACTATTTATCAAAATTTGAGATTTTTTTTTTTTAGTATATTTTTATCAGCGGACGTTTATTTATATAGTACTATGTGGTAGTATGCCTTACTTTTGAGCAAAAAATAAAAAAACCTATTTTAGACAAATAAAGACTTGAAACTTGAAAATCTACAAAAATGTAAAACTGTAATTTTTACAATTTGTAATATGTTAATATATATGCCTCTATAATAACCAAATTTAAAAAATACTCACATTTTCAATTGAAAATAATTTTAGTACCAGAAACTCTCTGCACGAGAGGTTTACAAATGTTAAAATTATTTTCAAATGAAAACACTAATATTTGTGAACTTTGGTTATTATAGAAGCCTAGATATTATCATATTAAAAATTATAAATGACAGTTTTCCATTTTTGTTGATTTTGTGATTTCAAGCCCTTATGTTTCTAAAAAAACAGTTAGCAATTTTTTACTCGAAAGTAAAGCGTATTACTGCATAGTGCTATATAAATAAACATCTGCTAATAAAATATATACTCTGCAAAATAAATCTCATCGAATTTTGATGAGTAGTTTGGATTTTATTGACGACTGAGTATTCCAGTCGTCCCCTCGACATCATACCTTTGCATCCTTTCTGTACCCCTTTATGAAAATTAGCAGGCACAAAAACATTTACAGGGGAAAAAAATGTGCACTAATCCTCCATAAGGCTGCCGAGACAGCAGTGCACATCTCTCTTGTGCTTTGCGTCATTGACCTGGCAGCTCACATCTGTCTTTCTTGCTCTGCGTGTCCTTGACCACATAGCGTGCAGTAGCAAGACTACAGTTTAGCTTATCTTGTGCGGTGCAGAAGGTAGTATTCGTTTACCGGCAATGTGTTATCACATCACTGTTATGGTTGGTTGTAACACTTCTGGCAACTTGAAACTAAAACCGCTTTTAGTATATCATTCAAAGAACCTGCAGGCGCCGAAGAAATATGACACAAGTAAGGTATCTGTAATCTGGAAAATTAACACCAAGGCCTGGGTTAAGTGCGTGCTGTTTGGAATGATGACATTTCCCACTCCTCATTTGGGCCTCCCAACTATGTGTGTGTGCGTGTGTGTGTGTGTGTGAGTGAGTGAGAAAGAGGCGACCAGACTTCCAATGTGATAAACCCACTAGCCAGCCCCACCTCTCTCCCCACAAGCTAGTGTGCACCTCCTGTGCTACAGTTAACACACTCTGGCCCAGCCTGCCATGACGTGGAACTTGGACACAACATTATGTCAAACTGTATATTTTTTGTGCCACATTTCAGTGTAGGGTAGGTTACGTCTTCTTTTTTTTTTTCCTTAATTTATTCATTGTTCTTTCCATGTTGCATCAAGATTTAATACATATGGCCATGTGTACCTAAATGCATGTGGATAATTAACTACAGTAAACACCTACTGTATTACCACATGCACCCCATCAGTTAAGCATACTGAAAAGAACCAGTTTGTAATTCGAGAGAGCAGATGTCAAGAGTATGGGTTGAGCCAAGCACCTACGTTGGCAAATCTCCCGCCACTGTGCCGATGGACTAATATATACCTTGCACACCACATGTTTAAAGATAATATTGAAACAAAATATATGAATGGTATGTAAATGTTTACTTATTCTTTTGTTGTTAATTATTGGCTTTTGGTTTTACAAACACATTCTTCATTTATAAACATTACACATTTAAATATTTTAGTTTCTCATGAAGTTCCTTACATACCTAACCTACAATTCAACTTATTAAAATTTGAGTTATGAAACGGCCTCCAGAACATAGGTGACACTTTCGTAACTTCTGGGATTATTGTACTTGTATCCCCTACACAGCTACAAATAGCGAGGATGTGTTCCTTAAAGTATATTGGCTGTTCACTTGCTTCTGTCATAAATAATTTTAAAAAACATGCAAAAGACTTGGGTTGTTATTGACACAACGTGTTTTTAATTTGATTATCGCTTTTCCAACTAAACACCACATGTGTAAAACAATGTAACATCCAGCTGAGTATTAAGTTTACGTGTGCTAAAGAAATATACAACCATACTAGAAACTCAGTATAAAAAAAGTGAGACATCATTAGAAACACTGGTAATTATATTAATTGTTCTTAAAAACTAATAGACACACTTCTAATTTCCATTCTCACTTCATTTTTACACCGCTCATTAGATGAACATTTATTTCAACTCGACTGCCTTGGCCAAGGAGGTTAACATAAAATTTACATCCATAATCACATCTGTGCCGTTTACCCCAGCGCAAGGTACACAAGAATGGGGTTGAATCCCAAACTAACTACTGGGTCACGAAATAAGCACAAACAAAATGTAGAGATAACATGCGAGATTATTGAGAATGCTTACAAAAATAAAGGAGCACAGCTTGAAGCATAATAAAATGGTACAGGCACATAAAATCATTACAAACATGAATAGGTTACAGATAGCAGGAAAGTTGAATCACAGTCAAAGCAGTTGAGTTTAGGCTTAAGCTCTCCCGACATTCCGCCAAACCGGCTTGAAACAAATTAAGCAAACTAATCAGGACAACATCCGTGCGGCTTACCGCGATTCCACACGTTGAAACACTGAGTGCCCCAAAAAACAGTAAATAGAATCAAACACTTACCTAAAAATGAACAGACACACGCCGGCCGACGGAAAGCCAAGAGAGCTAAAGCAAGAAAGCGGTACACACTGGCCGGCAAGCAGAAGCAAAGTGGCGAGACAGAGTCAAAGCAATACCGGCCACAGCTGGCCACTAAAAGAGAAGGGGAAGGGAAAATAAGGAGAGGATTCGAGCACGCCCGACGAGACCCAAAGAAGGCCGAAGGCAGGCACATTTCGGGGCTGATGTCACTTCAGTCCTACGCTCACACACACACACACACATAGGTCCGTCACCATTATACATAAACAGATGGCCGGACCTCAGGTCCACCCGGGGGTATTGCAAGGGCTCTAGAAGCCCCAGTACACATCTATCACCATGATGCCATCAAAATACAAAAAGAAAAATGTTTTCAACATTTTTGATGTAAAGTATCCTGCCTTAAGTGGAAACAAGGAAGGAAGAGGGAAGGGAAATGCAAACTTTGTGAAAGGTGCTTTGTGACTCCATTCAATTCAGCCCTTGTCTTTTCAGCTCAGATACTAAGGATTTTTTAAACCACGAAATGATTGCTGAACCACTATGACCCTACTGAAATTAATTTCTTTTTCTGCCAGCCATGGACATTAATTTCAGTCATGTCAAATTGCCAATCCACAGCACATTCATATTATCTTCACAATATTTATTTGACTAATACCTTTAAACCTCAATGTGTAGTAAGAAATAAGCACATGAACTTTCACTGCTCGTGTATTGAACTTGATTATTGAAGTAAAGTAGTTGGAACAGTTGTGCAGCTAAGCAATATAGAAGTCGTCATCAGCACTGGTGGTTACTGGGTGAATTGGAGAGATTAACTGAAGAGGTTACTGAAAAAAGAGAGGTGGGAGGGAGGGGGGTATAAGCGATACATAGATCATCAGGCTCCACAAATAAGAGCACTGAGACTGGCAATAGGAGCAGAAGGTAAAGATAGGCACAGGTTTTTTTTTTCCATGAGGCACAACTGCCATAGTTTTTAATTGATTTTTACACTCTTTATTTATGTTTTTTATCTCTATGACATGCTGGTTACAAGTAGTACCCTACAAACCACATAATTTATCAATGTGGGCTTGCAGACTTACTCTGACACACAAGAATTGATTAACTTTTCTTTTCAATATCACTTTTTCTAGTGTTACCTGGGCATCTCAGACATATTTTTATTTATTTTCAGAAAATGGGTGAGCTATAAATGAGTAAATATGGTATTTGTAGGAAAACCTGTATGTCTTTACGGTGTTAGGGAAAGTTATAAATAAATTCAATTTTTTTTTAAACTTTCATGTTGGCAAATGGGTTGTTTTCAAAATATCCATGTTTCCTTACTATCCATATATCACATAACATTATTAACACACGTAATTGGGAGTTTGCTGTATTATTATAAGAATATATGGGTAATGAACACCAACATCTGAAATGCAGTGGATAATATGAAAGACTATGTGCTGTAAGAAGTACAAGGATCTGAGAACTCTATGACCGATTCAAACGCAGATGACAATTCAAGAGAAGCAGATAAACTCTATGCCTAAAACCAAACCAAACAAATATTTCAAGAAAATGAGAGATTCAATAAGAGTCGAATTAGTCAAATATCAACATATTTTTCTGAGTCTTGTTCACAGTTAAAAGTGCAATTATAATGCTCAACTTTTTTGTGTTCGTAACTTGGCTAAAATATAGTTATTGTCGACTTCCCGGTTTGTATACAGCACAGAGCACAGAATATATACACACATTATACTGCTTTACAACAATACTTCTACTGATACTAAACATGCATAAAATTAAGATATTATAGAGTAAGTACGTAATTTTATATTGTTCCAACTTCACTACAACTTCAAAACTTTTGCTACACAATGGTCACAAGCCAGTTTTTAAAATAGAATTTTGGTAGAAATATATGACAATTGTGCAATGAAATACAGTATTTATTTTAAGAACATAACTAACTTTTTGCGTTTCTGAATTCATTAACGCTGAGTCTCGCTAATCAAGCAAAACTTTCAGAGAATTTGTAGTCGCTGTGGACGTACCCAACAACAACCCATTAAAAATATGTATATATTTTTTTGTTAAAGTAAATTTTTTGTCTAAGTTTGTTTTTAATTGTCATTGGCATAAAACAGACATTTTTAAAATATGGAATACCAATTTCATTTAACAGGCAGAATTTTTCTGAAGAAACTGATACCTGGCAAGCCTATAATACAGTCTCTTTGTATCCGAAAAAGTTAAGGTAACAGTGAATGGCAAGTGCCGTATTGTAGTGTGTATGAGCAGCATCACGTAACAAGTTAACGCCTAGATCCTTCCTCATGACGTACTTGGCAGCGTCGGGTCAACTACATCAGAAATCTAGGTACGCACTAGCCAGTCGAAATAGCTCTGCGGCAGACAGCATGATAACTAAGATGGAGATAGTATTTTGGTGTTCAATCAGACTGTGCCCAGACGCATTGACAAAGGAGACACTATAGAGTTTTTGACACTAACACGTCCTATCATAAGCTGTCCTCGCTGCTAATTTAAAAGAGCTCATGGTATTGACAATAAAAAAGTAAGCTGTAGCAAGCTAGGCACAGATAAGCACATCTATGTGAGAGGGAAAGGGTTGAAGAACCGAGAAAGTAAGTCACCACATGGCTTGCAATGGTTCGGTGTTGCGTACCTGGCTTAACTCAACAGGCATGCACAAGTGTATTTTGGTACAGTTTTTGTACATTTTTAGTAATAATTTTTGTGATTTTACTGCTGCAGCTTAGCAATTTATTAAGCACTTATATTATTGCTGCATCCTAACGAACACATTATTAAATAACTTTTCCTTTTGATATCCAGCGTTTTATACATTTTAACATTTTTTAAATTAAATTTTTTTTTTGACGGGGATCGAGAATACTGTTATAGGTGCATTGTCATAGTCGCCAATGCAGTAGTTGTGGGGCTCGACTGTACATAGGAAACAACTCAAACATGCATTAACAAAAATGTTAATTTATACACACAACAAAAATGTGCCTGGTGGAAAAAAAGCTGTAACTAGCATGACTTGAAGTCAACATACTGGGGTATTTGCTACTGAATGCAGAATATCTGCAAAACAAACAGAGAATAATAACACAGCCTGCACTAACTTCTACTCACCACACAGCTTGTTTATAGGCAGCACAGACAGTACACTTTCACATAGGTCCATTTCCTCCAGTTCTCTTGCAACTTGTTCCACTATGTACTTGCACTGTGGCGAGTCATGTCGCAGATGGCGGAATATTAATGCAGAACACCTCCTTTGAGGTTTAACAAAGCCAACCTGCACACAGAAGTGTTATGATGACCTAAAGGCTTCGCACTGCATTCAAACCAAATTTATGTTACACTTAAGATAAAACTAAACCAAAATTTTTATAGAAATAAACACTGAAAAAAATGTGTAAAACAAAGTGGTTTTTCAAATAACAGCTGTAAGGGTGTCGTCTATCACATGCTTCAAATAAGTTGCAGTGTGTTTGCAAAAACTTACTTTTTTTTCTCAAAACTATTCAACATGTGCCCATTGCGTCAACGGAAGAAAAGAAAAAAAAAATTGAAAAAGGATGGAATATCATTGTTCAGACAGTATTATCAAAAACCCTGTTTCTAAGCCCTTCATTATACCTATGAACGGCCTTTTTAGTCTGCTGAACTTCAAAACATACTAACAGGATCTATACGAAACTCAGAAACATGCACTCAACTTTGCTACAGACTTTCCACTGATAAAATTATATGGTCACCGTTTACAGTCTCATTGTAAAACGGATCAGCTGGAATCTTGCATGCTAGTTCAGTGCTTGGCCCGTTGTGACAGAGTGGCACTTAACACGTGCTCTATACATTACTGAGCCAGTTACTAGTACTGTATCTATATTTAATTAAATTGTTCAACTATCAAAGGAATCATTAAAATCAGAGAAGTTATCTGATACTTTTAGTACGTAGGTCCAATACACAGTCCTTAGTTTGGATAAATTAACTCACAATCTTTCACAGTTGTTCTGCATGATGTTTTCGCATTAATAATTTTTTTAAGCTAAAATGAGAGCAGACATCAAAAATCTGTTTGGCAGCTTTGTTTGCAATATATTTGGCCGTAATAGCTAATTATTTTCAAAACAAGAAATTATATGGTTTCCACAAAGTCAATTAACCGACATGGAGAAGGTGATTTTAAACAACACTCCCAAACTGATTTTTTATACCCACTCTTGTTTGGGAGTAAAAAAAAACAATATCGCTAAAAAGTAGAAACAAGTGAGCATGGCACTACAGCAGTGTTAGTGCTGTAACCGTATTGAGCAGCTGCTGAATTTCAAAACCCAAAAAATTACCCAAAATCACCTACATTGAAATTGTGTTTCAACATATTTCAACATACCTTCAAACTTAACACAATTTTTTTTTTAAATCACAAGACTTGAGTGTACAATTAAATTTTGATTCATTCTATTGGTGTTGCAAAGGAAAGTTCACCAACTTCTCAGCCTCCCAAAAAAAAAAAAAAAAATGTTACAAGTGTCGCTAATTGTGGTTTCTTTTGACAAGAATCTTGTAAATCTTTTTAGGTCTAATTTTAGTTTCTTTTGACAAGAGTCTTGTAAACCTTTTTAAGGTTTATTTTTCCACAAAATTGCTATGAACATCAAGATTACATTATCGCGAGAAGGCATTCGTACTTGGTGCTCTATTTTTTTTGTGCCATGGACTGGTCATATAGATTGTTCGTACGTGTAATTTAAATCGGAAGAAGTCTGTGTGTTGATATAAATTTAAACTTAAATTATCATCTTCCATTTTATCTGTGAAACGATACAGATGTCAGACTATGTATTCGCGCGAAGACATACGTTGTTCGGTATATTTTTTTACAAGAGTTTGCCATATTTATCGTTCAGGGGTACCCATTTAATCGGAAGACGTATGTCTTGTGATATAAATGTACATTTTAACGATAACTTGTCTTATTTTCCCGCAACAATCGAAAAACTTTGCAGAAAAAATGCAATTTTAAAATTTGGTAAAGGGGTGGGGTGCAATGTTGGCTTCATGTTACAGTATACACTTTTGTATAGTGCGCCCTCGTGTATAGTGCGCACCATGATTTTTGCAACAAGTTCCAGGGAAAAAATTTAAGTGCCTTGCTAGCATGTAAAAAAAATCATGGAAGTAAGAGACAGCGAAACAGCACAAGAGAGGCTACGATAGATCGGCCAGGAGGAGGAGGGAAGGAAACGTGGCTAACAAAGAAAAGAGAGAGGAGAGATAACTCACACTGGCTAGTGTGACCGGCAGAGAGAGGGGTGAGGGGAGGGGAGGAGAAGGCATGGCTTGCCTCGCCAATGTCCGCAGCTATCTATATATTGCCTGCCAAAGTTGCTTGCAGCCTGCAGCTAGCTCACGTGTGCGCGCTCTTGGACAACAATCCCTCCTCCCTATTCTTAATGTATTGTGTCCAGTTCGCTGCTTCCATGTCCGCCTCCGCCTTCCAAAACGAGATAACGTGCCATGACAGCAGAGCAAGTTTGCTTTTTTATTTACTATTCAGCTAGACCTAAGGAGAGTAAAAAACATTAGTTACAGCAGGAAAGGAGGTTGGAGGGAGTAGAGAAAAAGAAAAGGAAAAGGAGTAATGATGGAACCCGGCCTTGAGAACATTCTCTCGCTCTGCCTCCCACTCGACACCAGCCAGTTTAAAACTACAACCCAGCCTACCCCCCCCCCCCTCTTTTCTCATGATTACCTTTTTTCCCACGTAGTATTTTTTTTCCTGTATTGTGCGCACCCCTGAATTTTTATCAGTTGTTTTGAAATAAAAGTGTGCACTATACACAAGTAAATTACTGTATTATATTTGTTGTCTAAATTCGTGTAAACAGCGACCAGCGTAAACTAGCCAATTTTCAAGAAAGTAATAACTATTTAATTTAATAGGCATAATTTTTCTGAAGAAATCGATGCCAGACAAGCCTATAATAGTAACCAAGTTTCCAAAACTTTTAACAGCGAGCACGAGTGACGAGTGCCGCGGCGTGTATAGGTGGCGTTGCGCAACAATGTGCAGGCCTAGATCCTTTCTCGTGAATTACTTGGTGGCTGGCCGGCTGCTGTGTGGCGAATTAACAACATGAGGTATAGTCTGTCTCACGAAAGAATTCCATTTTTTGACAGTTTGGAAGGCTATCTTGTGTACCAATTTCTGCAGGAAATAACTTTTAATTTTGATAAATTGCACAGTTTGAGACCCAGCTTAGTGTGTTTGTGCAAAAGTTACTTGTGGCATAGGAAAACGCTGCTTATTTCATGGAAACAACTAAAAAAAATAAATGCAAATACAAGTGTCAAAAAGTGGAATTCTTATATGAGACAGACTATAGTCGAAAAACTGTGGAGGAAAGTAAAAGAGATAGTGTTTTGTTGTTTCGTAAAAATGTGCTACTGTGCAAAATGCAGCAGGTTACTCTAGCGTGCATCGTAAAATAAAATAAAATTACTGAAATATAAACACAACTTGCCGGCACAAAAAGACAAAGAGTTGAGGTGAATGTCGTGTTACATTTGGCATAGTACATGTAGTAAACAGTTTGACGAGTGTAGCATTTTTTTAGCATGCATGCTCTCATGATAATGCTGTGTGCCCTTTCACACTGTGGCATGCGTCGAATAATTGGGGCGTTTGCCCGAGACATATAAAAATCAGCTTGGACAGGTGAATGTAATTGTTGACTCATCCGTTGGGCAAGTGAAGCTGGTGCGTTTGCCCGCAAAAATGAGCGACCAACATTGGTACACTAGACCCCCGATTTTACGAATACTCACGGTTCCTCTCATCGCATTCGTAAAATCGCTACCTTCGTAAATTCGATAGCGGCTTATTTTTGCCCCCCCCCCCCCTTGCCCTTCCTTAACAGAATATTTTAAAATTGCATTTTTTCTACAAAGTGTCTCTAGGCCCCGACTTCCGTAGCGTTTTGCAGGAAATTAATTAACGTAATAATGTAAACATAAATTGATATCAGTAGCCAGACGTCACACTGTTGAGCGGTAGATATGACCGACCCTTGTCCCCAAAAAAATGAGAAAATCGAGATTCCGAGTGTCTTCTCTCAGAGCGAATAGCCCGACTCCCGTAGCATTTAACGGAAAAATAAAGCAAGTGATAGTTTAAATATTAATTTATATCAATAGTCAGACGTCTTATGATCAAAATAACACCGCTAAACAATAGATATGACCAATCCTTTTCCTAAAAAAATGAGAAAATCGAGATTCCGAGTGTCTTCTCTCGAGCGAATAGACCGACTTCCATAGCATTTAACGGAAAAATAACGCAAGTGACAGTTGAAATATAAATTTATATCAATAGGCAGATGTCATACGATCAAAAGAACACCGGTAAACAATAGATATGATTGACCTTTGTCCTAAAAAAAAAATAAAGAAAACCGAGCTGTGGAGTGCCATCTCACGATGCGAATAGCCCGATTTGTGTAGCGTTTAATGGAAAAAAAAAAAGTAGGAATTCCTTACTAGTAAAATGCCCTTGTAAATTATACACCAAAGAAAGAAGGAATAAGCGGATGTATTTATTCATTGCGCAGTTTTATATAACTTAACGTAAAAACATTCCCTCGACGTTGTTGTTGAATTGTACGAGAACGTAGATACTAGTAGCGTGCAGAGCGGACAGATAGCGCAACTGTAC
>PNEQ01013573.1:0-24586 GCA_003012365.1 Medauroidea extradentata | reverse complement strand
TGATAGATAGCGCCACCGTAGCATATACCGACGTTGTTCCAAAAACGCCATTTTGTGACGTTCTTACCTAAAATCATCGAGAATTACATGTGTAAGTGATTGAAAATAATCACTTTCATAGTCAGTATATGCGGTTAAAATAAATTAGGAGTTCCGGGATTACGTAATACTCGAACGTATATTTATTTTTCAAGTTCGACATACCCGGAGACATTAATGTTTCTACACTTGGAAAATAGGTAGCGTTATTATCGTGCTCACTTGTGAAACCACGTTTTACGACACGCAGTAACGCATTGTTTAAGCAAATTATGCGCCAAGTTAATTGTTTTAAGTACGTATGGTGTTAACGCAATAAAGAAAAATATCACGCTATTATTTATAGGGTTCGTGTAAAAAAAGTAAACTCATTCGGCGCGAGACGAGAGATATGTAAGACGTCGTGAAACAGCCTAGAAGGAGGCTGTACTATAGTTAAATGAGCATATGCGCATGCGCTGGAACCTTGCGTCTATAGTACGACCTCAATATAGATCCTAATACGTCGTAGTTGGAGACAGGCCGGCCGGCTTGGCACAGGCGGCGCCGCCGCCGCGCGGTTTTCAAACTGTCACTGCCGCATTTTTTAACGGATTTTCGTTATTTTTGTTTTATTTTTAATATTGTGACTTACCAAGTAATAACTGCAACTCTACAGTTCATATTTTAATGCCGTGAATTAGATACAGTATGTTTTATTCATTGTCAACGTAATTACTTAAATTTTTTTTGCCACATAATTTTGTTATTTTTTGAGGGTTCCTGAGATTGTATTCGTAGAATTGCTACCTTCGTTAAATCCAGGGTTCGTAAAATCGGGGGTCTAGTGTAGTTACTTAATTTTTGCGCACTAGTCGTGAACTGTGTTTAGCGGTGGCGGCACAAAGTTAAGTTCCAAGCCAATAAGTAGAAACAGAAGTGGACGCACATGTCCGAATTGACTTTGAGCAAGTTCACAAGTTTGTGTTTTTATTCTGGTAGTGTGCCAACAGAAAAAATGTCGACCTACATGAGCACTACCAAACCTAGACAAGACAGTTCCATGAAAAGCAATGCTAAGGCTAGACATGCTCGTTTTCACACATGGCCCACCACCCGTAGATTTTTTTCTATTATTTTATTTTTCTTTCTTTTCCTTCAGCTGTCCAAACAGACTCATTCCAAGACAAAAAAAGGTAGCTTACCCTTGTTCGCACACTCTTCCTGACGGTGTGTACCACATTTAGTGTGTAAAATTATAATTTATAAGCAGTGTACTGTAAATTAAGTGTTGAAATTGCAGCTAAATTAAAAGGTAAAAACACGTAAGGCCGACTGTGTGAGAATGAAGGTGAATGAATCGGGAAGCAAAATCTTCACATGTCCTATTGCAGACGCCCGAAGGTAGCAGAAGTGTACGACGTGGCTTCGTGAATTTTTGGGTTTCGTGCGCCCAAAGATAGCCGATTCAGACATTGCGACTTCTTGTATCTTCGGGTTTCGCGAGCCCGAAGATAGCCGATTCTGACAACGCCACTTTGTGTATTTTCGGCTTTTTAAGACACTTTCACACGTGCGAAAATTAAACATGATTTGTTCTTCCAAAGTTTTTGACAACTGTAAGTTGCTCTGATTTACAAGTATCTTATTTTAAAAATTGTGCCAATGAAATACGAGCTTCATACCTTAAAAATGCATGTAGTAGATACCCATTATTATATATTTTTTAAATTAAACTAAATTTGAAACAAGCATGTAATACATATTAAATTTTGTGGCAATTATAATTTATTTACTACAAAAGTATTGAACGTGAAGCTCGCCAGTGGTGTTCACCTACCCATCTCTGTAGCTATAATGTACTGTATGTGATATAATAACTGTAATAATGTGGTTAAATTGATTTAATTCCATAATGATTATAAAGTCTTACCAAGAACTTTTGCAAAAATGTACTGTTATTTTACTTGTAAGCGCTGACTTCTGTTGGCAGTTGGATGCTCATTGACTTTTGTGGTGTAATGAGTTTTGTCTTGATTCCATAGTAGGTCCTGAAGCATGTGTGAAAATTTTTGTTTTATTAGCCAGAGTAAAAAATTTTCATACCTACCTAATACTTAAAATATGACAAGACAATTCTGGTACTTAAATGTTGTGTAATAGTAAAATATGTTCAAATCATTATTGAGGCCATATAATTTAAATACAAGTTATACCATAAAGCACATAAGGTACCTATATAAATATTTCAGCAGATGACCAACAGAACCATAGAGTATACTTTAAGTACCACAGCAGCAAACTGTTGAGTGTTCCTCAGACTGAGTCTTTCGGGACTCAATTTACAATAGAAAAAAAAACAATGTCCCACATGCTGTGTTCACAGGGACCCCAATCCAATGCAGCAAACTGATCAGTTGGTAAGATTAATTATGCCTGCATTCTTCTTTCACTCTTACAAGTACTACAGATGTGTGCTTACAAAAAAATTAGCTTAAAAGTATAAACATTTGTACTGTGTGCAATATTTATCAAGGAATATCCTACTGCCCTTCATTCATTACTTACCATGTGTTAGATTTTCAGACCTCATACAAGTACTTTTTTTTTTTTATTTACTAATTAACTTATGCTGTCTTCAAAAACTGCCTGATATTTATTGAAAATATGTAACCATGTGCAAACAATGGTTAATATAAATATACCACATGCACATTAAAGACAGTAGTCATAATTTCCTTTAAAAGTTGGAATAAAATTGCTTTATTTTTAATACAGAATTAAACGTCATCAATCACTATGCCAAATCTTTGATTTTCTTAATACTATGGTTTAGTTTAGTTTATTGCATCCTTGGGGTGGGTGGGGTTTTAGAAGAATATTTAAAACTGGCGCAAAGGACTGGACAAACACACACTTCAGAATGGCCAATGACATTGCTTTTTTGGACCAGCTCACATGGTCTTGCACTGAATTATTAAGCATGTTTTTCTTTCTTCAGAAATTGTGTCATCACTTTGTGTGAATTTCTGAGAATTTTGTGTCTGTGCTGCAACACAAGATTAACAGACTGCACAAAAATTGTACGTAAATTGTATTGTGTAAACCCTGTTTAATGACTTACTCTTGTATGCAAGATGTGAACTGTGTTGGTTACAGATGATATTTTGTTTCTTTAGGATAAATATATACAAAGAATTAGTAGATAATGGTCAGAATTGTTTCTGACGTGTTTTACTTGTTTTAAGTTAAGACAAAGCCATGGTAATGAAAATTAAAATTATAGGTTTTTATGATGATGCTATTATAAATTTAAACAACACACGTCACAGATATTGCAAAATTTGGTGCTTTACAGTTTACTTGTTTTAAGTTAAGACAAAGCCATGGTAATGAAAATTAAAATTATAGGTTTTTATGATGATGCTATTATAAATTTAAACAACACACGTCATAGATATTGCAAAATTTGGTGCTTTACAGTTTCATACTTTCATATAGGCTATGGCATTTTGTTTTGGGGTAAATCCACTAATAACATATGTTTTTAAAATGCAGAATAATTGTAACCAGAATATTAGAAACCACACACAGACACACACTTGAACACCCAAACTCATTCTAGCACCACACATCACACATTGTAACATTGCTTGCATGTTACACCGTTGTTGAACATAGAAAAGTTGTCAGATTTGTACCAAATGTTTTGATTGCACCTTAACAAAAAATTACAGTATTTTTCCGCATATAATGCGACCTCTCATATAATGTGAACAGCAATTTTTAACCACTCAAATCGGAAAATAAAATTGCATGGCCGTATAATGCGATACAGTGAATGCTGTGCGCCGAGGCTCGGGCCGTGCGGGTAGGTAGTGTGGCAGCTGGCGGCACGAAAGAAGATCTAGAGAGCAGAGCATACGAGCAAATGATGGGGAAGGGGAGGAAGAAAGAAGCGGGGGGAGGGAATGACGCAGACCAATAACAGTAAACAAGAGGATGGGAAGCGAGTTTAGAGGAGGGGGCGGTTGGAATGCAGACACTGTGACGTCAGTGTTGTTGCCACAGTTGCCAGACCTACACTACACTAGTAGCCCACGTTTGCTTAGCTGGCGTCAGGACTGGCTTTGCATGTATTGCACCTATATTATGTCAAAGTGGTTATAATAGAAGCACCACTGGAACGATTTTAACAAAATTTTATATACGTTCACGCTATTGCTACCTCTCAACAAAAAAATAATAAAATTTCAAAATAATATATTTTTTTTTTCGAAAAACCGAAAGTTTCAATTTTTTTTTTTTTTTTTTTTTTTTCAAAAACAAACATTTTTGGGGTACTATATTCTCAGCGACGTAATGCCAATGTCTTCTAAACACATTAAAAAAGTTTCACATTTATACCTTAACGTATACGGTAACATTCGTGACAAACGACGATGCCGTGTTGATTATTCATCTGCTTACGTGAAACTAATACACGCGTTAAAACAACGGCACAGTATACGCACTTCGAAACATCACGGAAAAAATTTTTTGTGTATGCAAAAAAGAAAATTATTCTCATCTGAATGCTAAGTTTTATAAATAACGCTATCTTGCAAACATAACATGGCTGCGTTGGGCGTTGGCCTCTAGCGTGGACTGCTACAGCCAGGAGACAAAGGTGGCACAATTTTCTTTGTGTGTACACGCGTCGATATAGAGTTGACTCAGCGCAAAGTATCGATCTCCGCGTATCGCTGTGATGCCTGCTCCGCCAGAATCGTTTCGGAGTTTCGTTGCAAGAGCGCACCACCAGATGTACGGGACGCCGCGTACAATAGACTCTTTCTCGCAACTCTTGATGTTCACTTCTGAGAGCGCCACGAGTTGTTTACGTGACGCATTCCGCATGCGTACTGCAGTTTTTCTGTCATAACGTACGCAACCGTGAAAATGCTCTCATATTAAACAAATTAATTAACGTTGTATTTAATACAAAAAATTGACGGTGCACAAAAATACTATCGTTATGGCCATATTTTCGTCTTAACGAGGTTCCACTGTACCTCCCTCCCAGCCATGACGCTGCGTCGCGTAAAATCTACATATAGGCAGACCCGGGATTATTTATCCTTTTGTGCACCAATATAATGTGACCCCGCATATAATGCGAATAGTGATTTGGGACCACTAAAATCGGCAAAAAATTATCGCATTATATAAAAAAAAAATGGTACTTTTTTTCTCTTTAAAATTCAATAATTAGAAGCACAAAATTTCAGTCCAGAGCATTTTGAATTAACGAGGATTTACTGTATCCCATTTGCGATAACACGAATTTTACTCGAATTTAGGTAATTTTTGATGAATAAAATGAATTCTCCACTTTTCCAAAAATAATGCAAATTCTCGCCAAAACTATGAAAATACCACATTTTTGTGTTACCAAGCAACATTTACATCGAGATATTGATTTTTTAAGCTTCAAGAGTTGCGAGAATATCCATAACGGAGAATATCGATTACGAAGAATATCGACCCCAATCAGTCGGATAATCAATCCGATTGATTAGTCATTTCTGTTTGTTTTCGCCTCGCAAGTCGCAACACATTCACATTTCTCTTACGTTATTATAATTACATTCTTAAATAGTGCAGCGTATTTTTAAAGTATATTTATGAAGAAAGATGCCGAAACCACACGTTTCTGCAAAACAGCGGGTTTCAGAATTCTCTGAACATGGACTACATGCTAGTGACAAAAATACAGTTTTCTGTTGACACTGCAACGTATCAATTTCATGCGAGAGACGAGATGCATGTACGAAACATGTTAAGAGTGACAAACATAAACGTCTTGCAGAAAATCAAGCCGGAACTGCATCTAAATGCCAAGTATCCCTAGTTTCTGTTTTCGAAAATACAAAAAGTAACCAAGAACAAAGTGCAGAATTGATTGGAGATACGACTGCGGCTTTTGTACAGGCCAACATACCTTTAGAGAAGGTTGACGATCAGAATATTTGTGAATGAATTAACAAATGCATAGAAGGTACGTAAAATTGAAATTTGAGAACTCTAAATCTTCTGCCACATATTTGTAAATATTTAGCAATCAAAGATTTTGGACAATTCTACTAAGCATGTAGTTTTCGCCGGTACATTTATTAATTAGCCTACTGAAAAAGTAGGCCTAACCTATTCTATTTAAAATTGACAATATAAATGTTATTAGGCCTATACTACACTAAACCCCCGATTTTACGAACCCTGGATTTAACGAAGGTAGCGATTCTACGAACACAATCTCAGGAACCCTCAAAAAATAACAAAATTATGTGACAAAAAAAATTGTAAGGAATTACGTTGACAATGAATAAAACATACTGTATCTAATTAACGGCATTAAAATATGAATTGTAGAGTTGCAGTTATTACTTGGAAGTCACAATATTAAAAATAAAACAAAAATAGCGAAAATCCGTTAAAAAATGCCGCAGTGACAGTTCGAAAACCGCGCGGCGGCGCTTCCTGCGCGCCAAGCCGGCCGGCCCGTCTCCAACTACGACGTGTTAGGATCTATATTGAGGTCGTACTATAGACGCAAAGTTCCAGCGCATGCGCATATGCTCATTTAACTATAGTACAGCCTCCTTCTAGGCTGTTTCACGGCGTCTTATATCTCTCTCGTCTCGCGCCGACTGAGTTTACTTTTTTACACGAACCCTATAAATAATAGCGTGACATTTTTCTTTATTGCGTTAACACCATACGTACTTAAAACAATTAACTTGGCGCATAATTTGCTTAAACAATGCGTTACTGCGTGTCTTAAAACGTGGGTTTCACAAGTGAGCACAATAATAGCGCTACCTATTTTCCAAGTGTAGAAACATTTGTCTCCGGGTATGTCGAACTTGGAAAATAAATAGACGTTCGTGTATTACGTAATCCCGGAACTCCTAATTTATTTTCACCGCATATACTGACTGTGAAAGTTATTATTTTCAATCACTTATACATGTAATTCTCGACGATTTTAGGTAAGAACGTCACAAAATGGCGTTTTTGGAACAACGTCGGTATATGCTACGGTGGCGCTATCTATCTGCCATCTTGTGAACGTTCGTACAGTTGCGCTATCTGTCCGCTCTGCACGCTATTAGTATTTACGTTCTCGTACAATTCAACAACAACGTCGAGGGAATGTTTTTACGTTAAGTTATATAAAACTGCGCAATGAATAAATACATCCGCTTATTCCTTCTTTCTTTGGTGTATAATTTACAAGGGCATTTTACTAGTAAGGAATTCCTACTTTTTTTTTTTCATTAAACGCTACGCAAATCGGGCTATTCGCGCGTGAGAAGGCAATCGAAAGTTCGGTTTTCTCATTTTTTTTAGGACAAAGGTCGATCATATATATTGTTCAGCGGTGTTCTTTTGATCACAAGACGTCTGACTATTGATATAAATTTATATTTAAACTATCACTTGCTTTATTTTCCCGTTAAATGCTACGGGAGTCGGGCTATTCGCTCGAGAGAAGACACTCGGAATCTCGATTTTCTCATTTTTTTGGGGACAAGGGTCGGTCATATCTACCGCTCAACAGTGCGACGTCTGGCTACTGATATCAATTTATGTTTACATTATTATGTTAATTAATTTCCCGCAAAACGCTACGGAAGTCGGGGCCTAGAGACACTTTGCCGAAAAAATGCAATTTTAAAATTTTCTGTTAAGTTGGGGGGAGGGGGGGGGGGAAATAAGCCACTATCGACTTTACGAAGGTAGCGATTTTACGAATGCGATGAGAGGAACCGTGAGTATTCGTAAAATCGGGGGTCTAGTGTACTTCTGTATGTTGAGGTTATGACAAACAGCAAATTTAGGTAATGTTTTTGAAACGAAAAATTTCAAAGCAGATATATATTTCAAAATAGGTTTATTTTGTTTGCTACATTTTCATGTAATTTTTTGTTAAAAGTGGGGGTACTGTTTACTAAACTAACCTAAAAATAAGTTATTTCTAGAATTCTTATTTACCTATTTTTGAAATAATTAGTTAAGATGTTTTTGTTTTATTTAACGAAAAATAACATCACTTTTGACTGAAAATAACCCCACTTCTTGGAATAAAATAAAATCACAGATGCATGTCCCTACAAATAACCATATGTTTTTTTTTTTCCAGCAAACAAGGTGCTGGCGCAAACTGCCACAGAAAAATACTGTATTTACTCACGCATAGTGCACACTTTTATTCCATAACAAGTGATAAAATTCAGGGGTGAGCACTATACACGGAAAATAGAAAAAAAAAAAAAATCCGGGGTGGAAAAAAGGTGGCCGGGAATGTAAAGGGAGGGAGAGGGGAAAGGCGGAGTTGTAGTCCTTAAGGGCTTGTTACTGAGTTTTTTTCAGACTGGTGCCAATAACTCAAATATTTTTTAACCAAAAGTTTTGAAAAAATTTTAGTCAATGTGCAATCACACGATGCACAATACTGTGGACGTGCTTTTTAAAATAATGTACCATTCGACAGCAAAAAAATAATTTCCTTCATTTTTGCTTATTTTCACGACAAAAAACGTGGTACTTTGGGTAATGAAATCTAAAAAACAGTTCAGTATAATTCTACAAAAATATTCAACTACAAATTATAACATATAAGTGTCAAAACAGAGCAGCGAAATTTTGAAATGAGTATTAGGTAGCAATAAAAAAATATTTTCGAAATCATTGCAAAACTCTGTAACAAGACCTTAAAGGTCAACTGACGTCAAAA
Organism: Medauroidea extradentata; assembly: GCA_003012365.1. Taxonomy (NCBI): domain Eukaryota; kingdom Metazoa; phylum Arthropoda; class Insecta; order Phasmatodea; family Phasmatidae; genus Medauroidea; species Medauroidea extradentata. The sequence continues at coordinate 15,789 of PNEQ01013573.1, read as the reverse complement.
GTGGAAGGAAAATACTCCTCTTCCTTTTCTCCTCCCCATTTCACCCTCACTCTGCTGCAACCATCACAGCCAAAAACCTACTTTTTTTTTGTCTTTATCAAAGTTCATGTTTTCAAAGTGTTTCGCGTAGTGTTTACACAATACGTGGGTTAAAAACTAGTCTGATTATTGCCGGAAGTTTACTAGCTTCTTACACAGGTAGGTTCAAACTATCTGTTACAAAGTATGCTGCTCAGCAATTTGACGTGACAGAAATGAAAGTTTGTGGGAGCGGTGGGCGGAAGCAATATGAATAAAAATTGCCTACCGTATTTTATCGCACAATCGTCGCCATCGCATAATCGTCACGCCGCAATGTTCTGTTTACGTTTCTGCATCAGCAATGATTAGTATGCTCAAGTACGAAGTACAACACTATTAGAACAAAATGGTTGCTGCAAGAATCAATTATAGTTAGTACCAAAATATTCCGCTGGAATGAAAGTGGAACATAGCGTTACTAGCTTGACAGTCCACCATTTTGTGTGTTTGTCTTGTGCGTGGACTTTCCCAACTGAACGTAGTATATCTATGACATCGCAAAATAAAAACGAAGTTTGTAAACACTGAAACTGTAATAAATGGTAGCGGACTCGCAAAAGCCGAAAACAAATACTTCAAAAGAAACGGAACTTAGAAAACGAAAATTGATCGGTTTTCTAATAACCAAAAGTGTCTATTTACCAGTAAATACTGCTAATCACAATGTGTTCCCCCCAAATGAGCGTATTTAATTATGAACGAAACTAACCTAACCTCCAACATCTAGTAAGTTATAGAAATTTAGTCATTGTTTCATAGTTCATCAGTCAATAGTTCTGCCAAAAATATAAGTTTACTTTAAAACAAAAAATGTTAGTTTAAAATTTTTTTTCTACCACGGGAATTTTCCTCGAATAAAAGTCGCACCTTTGATTTTTTGCATCCAATTTGGCAAAAAATATGTTACGATTATGCGGTGAAATACGGTATTGCGGTGTATAAAAATGTTAAAAACTGTTAAAAAAAATTGGTTTTAAAAACATGAAAATGCTGTAAAAATTAGTTAAAACCAGTGAAAAAATATTTGAAGTAGTAAAAAATATTTTTTGTGTAATGCAATCAGAATTACTACCCTATATACTCGTGTATAGTGCACACCATGATTATTGTAACAAGATTCAGGGTAAAAAATTTTCAGTGCTATGCTAGCATTTAAAAAAATCACAGAGTCCAAGACGGTGAAGCAGCACAAGGGAAGCATCGATGGATGGGTCAAGAGGGGAGGGTGACAGGGAAAGGTGGCTGGCAACACAGAAGAGAGAGGAGGAAAGGTGACATTTACATTTGTTAGAGAAAAATGAAGAGGGTGGAGGTGAGACATTGGGCTGTGGCTTCTCCACAGCTATCTATAAATAGGCCGCCAAGGTCACTTGCTGCATGCCAGTTCACATGTGCACCAGTGTGTGTGTGTGTGTGTGTGTGTTGCTGTGTCTGCAAGACACTCTCACTATCTCTCTCCCTGCCCCTCCCTCTGCTGTTTGCCTGCCCCTTCCAGCATGTCCCCGAGGAGATAACGTGCCAGAACAGCAGCAGCTTGACTTTTTTTTCACATGACACTTCTCTCCCGGAGGGAAAAAAAAGAACTGTGCCGCCATCCTTTCTTTCTACCTTTCTCCCAGAAAAAAAAAATTACTGTGATGTCATTTCTTTCTTTCCCTACAGAATGATCACCGATCACAAGACATCAAAATTAACTTCTCATATTGCTTCCACCCACCACCCAGTAATTTTTGTTTCTACCACTTCAAATTGCTGAGCAGCATACTTTGTAACCGACAGTTTAAACCTACATGTGTAAGAAGCTAGTGAAATTCCGGCCATCATTAGACAAGTTTTAAACCCACGTATTCTGTAAACACTGATGCAAAACACTTTGTAAACAAGAATAAGGATAAAGACAAACAAAAAATATGGGGTTTTAGCAGCGACTGTTACAGCAGAACGAGGTTGGAGTGAAGAGGAAAAAAAAAGAAAAGGAATGATGGAAGAACGGACAGTGAGAAACTTTCTCTCTCTTCCTCCCAGTCTTAACCTCATTTTACGACTACAACCTGTCTTCCCTTCTTATTCCCCCCTTCTCAAGACTGTTTCCACCCCGGCATTATTTTTTCTATTATCCGTCTGTAGCACACACCCCTGAACTTTTACCACTTGTTTTTAACCAAACAATTTTGATTTTGCCATATTATAATTATTTTTCAATGTTTATAAAGTATTCCTGGTACTTAACTCAACTGTGCAAATTAAAATCATTATTTTTTTTATTCGCAGACTACTACCTATATACATATCCTTTTTGCTAAAACCATATACCCTGAATTTTTCTTAAGTTTTGGAGTTTTCAAAATTTCCTCACGTTTATTCAGTCCCTTTCACTACACGTACAAATTAAAATGTTTTACTACAAAAATATATGGCTCAAAGAAGATAATTTGCCTAGCATGCCTACCCAAACAGACAAACAAAATGATGGAAAAGCTGAAAATTATGTTTTACCACGTTTTAGCCAGTTAAATTTGTGTTCCTACTCCTTGCAACACAAAGCAACTTTGCGATATCGCTATTTACACAAGGATCTGTTCGGCAATATTTTTCTTTAATTTTCGCTACCAAAATCAAAATTATAAACGCAATGCAACATCCCCGAAAAAGGAAAAACAAACAATTTTAAAAATGTAAACAAATGTGCGTTAAGTCATACAGATATGTATAGCAAATCAGTAGACTTTGAGCTTTTGCAGCCGCTATCGTAGCTCAGCCGCCATATTGTCAGTTGTATCGAGATCTCTGTACTGCGTGACCATGGTCGTGGGCGAATTGATACGCTTCAACTGCAAAATACGTTGACGAATGAAGGGACGTATTGCGCGAATATATCCATGGCCATAATCCGTAAAATGAAAAAATCTATTTTTTTTACGTGGTCGAATGTGTGAAATAAACATTGTTTTTTTCTCAGTCTTTCCGTTATTTAAACCAATTAAATATCAGTAAAAAATATTAAAAATCTATTAAAACGGTGTGCATGGACTAATGTAATTACAGTGAAACGATAATTTAAAAAATCTAGTATTATATGAAAGGCAAATGTACACATTTCGACGATAGTGCCTCAATTGATTTGCAACAAAACATCCACCAAGACAACTGAATTCGCGCAAAACATTGCTTTTAACAAAATTATGCTGAAATTCAGGGAAAACTTATAACCATGCCAAATTTTGTGTTATTTCACGAGTCACCATTTTTTTGGGTCCTTAAATACGAGAAGTTAATTTTCACGTCCCGTGATCAATGATCATTCTGTAAGGAAAGAAAGACAGGAGAGAGAGTTTTTTTTTCCGGGAGAGAAGTGTCACGTAAATAAAAAAAGGCAAGTTGCTGCTGTCCTGGCACGTTATCGCCTCTGCGACATGTTGGAAGCGGTAGGCAGACAGCAGAGAGAGAGAGAGAAACGGATGGAAGGAGGGAAAGAGTGAGCGAGCGTCTTGCAGACACAGCGACACACAAGCACGCCCAGGCTGGTGTGCATCAAGTGACAGTGGTATGCTATTTATAGATAGCTGCGGAGAAGGCAGAGACAAGCCACAGCCAATGTCTGACCTTCACCCTCTTCTCCGTCACTCTCTGACCAATGTGAATGTTATAATTCCTTCTCTGTTCTTTGTTGCCAGGCATGAGACACGGTTCGAGAATGTGCCATCAGTTGTAAACATGGCACACATGTTTACAAAAAATGAATAGTATACCAACGAGATGCTGTTTTTCTATCACCGAGAAAACAGTTGCGGCCATTGTGCAATGGTGGGCATCATTGGAGTAAATATGGTAATAGCACACAACAGAACTGCAGGTAAAAATATTCAAGGCACACACCTTTTGGAATGCATGGCACAGCAGGTAGACAATGGCTACGTTGAACTGTGTGAGCAGACAGTAGCCAAGGAGAATGAGATCCTCACCCTCGCAGATTGCACCCAGAGCTGCCAAAATGGAAACAAAGCAACGCCTCTTGACTTTCTCTTGGTCCGATACTACAGAGCACCGCTGCATGTCCCTGCAGTCAACGACTTTTACAGCTGGCCAGTCCAGCTCGGGAAGCAGCATCTGTACCTCCTCCATCAGAGTCTCCTTGGATGGGAGGTGTTTCCCCTCGAGTGTCCTTGCAGTTCTGCAAGCTTCCCCGAACATCTTCAGAACGTTACCACGGCAGAACTTGGAGCTGCTCACATGATCCACTGCCTTGCCTCTCTTCATACATACTCCTGTCACTTCTCCGATAAACTGCATAAAAAAGCCATAAAATGTTCCCTATTTAGGCAATTTGTCTAATTTAAATAGGCAAATAGGCCATTACAGTAGAACATTTATCTAACACTTATATGTTTATCGTTTTTACCCATGCCATAGTTACACAAGCTGCCACATTTTAAATAGAATATTTAGTTGCCGTAAAAAAAATGATATATAACAGACTGAATAACTGCAAGAATTTATAAATGTGAATATTTACACAATGAGTAAATGTACAAACATATTGGCTGATAAAATAAACATTATTTTTAATAGATTTCAGACAGGAATGAAACAGTTGAAAGAAGGAAATCTTAGTGTTAATGCACATGAGTGGTGCTTTAGGGAATATAATTTCCCAAAACCAATGGTTAAATATTGGCTCAGTACCATTCTGAAATTTAAAAAAATATGAAGATTACAACAAGTATCAGAATTATCTAATCAACTCTAGTTTTCAAATGAAAAGGCTGCAAGGATCCACCCTTGTCCATTTCAACATAAATGTTAACGTTTATTTATAACATTCTCAATCTTCTACAAATGATGAGTAAGGGGGATGGAGGACATAAACATTATTTTAATATTTAAATGTAAGTTAGCTGATACTACGTAAGTAAATACAACACATTATTCAACACTATAATTTTCACAGAAATAAATGTATAAAAATAAATAAAAATCTTCCCTATAACAACAGTTGATGTGCCATGGGTGCATAGTTCACAGTGGCCTACCTGCCAACATTGGAAAGTCCAAAAGAGGGAGATCTTCCAACGGAAGAAAACACTTACCCCACCAATGAAGTGGGTGATTATATAGGTGCAAAATGGTGCTTTGTAAGTACATTTTTGAAGAAAACATTGACATACCTGTCGTAAGAAATATAATTATTATTATGAGGCTAATTGCTATTTGAGAACAAAGAGTGATCTATTTTTAACTATGTAACTCTTAAGCCCTCCATATGCAGAAAATGTCGACAAAGAGGGAGATTTTATTTTCATTTTCAATCTATTTCACTACCAGGGAACATTCTTCCGAAAAGTAACCCTGCATGGTCGGAGCATCTGAACGGCAAATTACGATCTAAAATAAATGTTGTGAATAGGCACTCAGCATTTACAATTCGCTCATATTTTTGTGATGACTTGCCAACAAAAAAGTTTAGTTTTTGGTTGTTTTCGATGCACTGGGCACTGTCCTTGTGTTTCTTCGTTTGGGTATATTTTACTACGTCTCCCCTTCCCGTGTGAAATGCTGAAATCACAGCAACAAAGCGAAAAAAATGTGAAATGCTTACCTTTCCTCGAGGAAAGAATAAACGAGAATTCACCACTAAATGATTTCTTGAAGATATACAAATACCTCGTTGCTTTAGTCTCAGACATCGTATCTTATGATGCAAATAGGTACGAAAATGGTAGCATCGAAAACTTGCACTTAATTTACCTCCAATTTCAGACTGTCAGGAAACTAACGCAACGTAATTTAACACTGTATATTCAGCACCGACATCAACATATTCACACACACGAAACCGCCGCCATATTATGATCTGAACTGCAGAAGGCTACAGTCAACTGTTCGTGCGACGTGCTCATTGCAAAGATGAAGCCAATAGCCAACCACTTTTATGTTTACTGTTAGCAATTTTTCTGAACAAGAATAATTTAATATTATTTTAAGGCATAAACTATAACTATATCACAGTTTAACCAATGTAGTTACAGACAGTTTGATAACACAACAAACGTATCATGTTTACAATTTGGTTTATAGTTTGCTAATACGACATTGCCATTTCATTCCTATTAAAAGAAAACATATGGGATACGAAACAAAGCAGGCGAAAAAATAGAAAGCCGGTGGGTGGGAGAATAAACAAAATGTCAGGAGTCTTCCACCTAAAGCGGGAGACTTGGCAGGTACGTGGCTTCCTCTCATCGTCCTCTCACCCCATTGGCCCATCCCACCTTCCCCCTGTCACGTCCTGCTGACTCCAACCTTGCAGTCCCACAACCCAAAGGGTATGTCTATCAAGAGGCAGCCCATAGCACACTGCTCCCGGAAATAGTACGAGGTCCTGTACATCCCCCAATTCAATAGCATGTGTGCATCCCTGTGTCACTCGGCCTTGGACCAAGGATGATGCCACCCCTTCCATCTGTCTTTGCCCCTTCCCGCTCACCACTGGTTCAGAGCTATGTACGGTGCACAGTCAGCATGAAATAAGACAGTTCGTCAAGTTTAGCAGCTCATCTCTCTACTGACTACAACACCACCAACTTGATACAGGACATTTGCCATCAACCAGTTCAGATCCTGGCATTGCCATATGCAGTACTTTCTCGGCACTATAACTATTACAACCATGTGCTGTTATTACTGGCACTACAGCTGTTACACCCAAGCTGAGACATTAGGGACAGCTTCGCCCTCCACATGCTTGGCAGTGTTACCACCCAGTGTTGTTTTCTCAACATGGGCTTCCTCCACCCCTGATACTGCCTACCCATCTACCTACCACCAAGATCCTTTGACAAGCTATTGCAATGTGGCAAGACGTTTGACACTTTAAAAGCACAGCCTGTGAGGCATCTTACAGCACGGGACTTGAACCCTAGTTTCTGCGGCCACTCTTGGGCATAGCTTCCGCAGCTAGTCAGATGCATTTCTGTAATGACAGGCGAGAGGAGTAACCTGTGTTGCTCACTGCTTGGCATTATTAGTGCACAACTGTTGCATGTTTTCCCCAACTGGCAGAGGACATTGTAGATTTTTGTTCCAGATCTGCATGCTAGTGACCTATGAATTGGCTCTGTGGTAGTGGCCACTTGGATTTTGTAGTTTACTCTCTTGTGAAAAGCCCTTGTCTTACTGCATAGTTTTTGTTCACGTACAGAGCCACCACAAACGGAAGTGGCCATACCCTAGACCTCTACTTAAGAGTAAACCCGCAATTCATGGCATAAGGTACGTAGGCAACACAAGAAACAGGTCGCCAGAAGGATAGTTGAACTCGGTGCCAATACACCTGTGTTTCAAACTGAATTGATACTTTTTTCTATTTTGCTACGTACCATAAGGTAAAGCTCCTCATTATCTAACTAAATATGAATTACATCAATGAAATACAGTATAACCTCATAATTACGAGTCTTGACAACAGCACAAAAAATCCTTGTGACTACAAAAATTCGTAACAAACAAGGACACATACACAAACAAATTTAAGCTGTAAATTGCCAAAAATTACTAAAATTGAGGATAACACCAGAACAATAATTCATTTTTGTTAATATCTCAGCTACCCGTTTAAGAAAACGTCGGCAAAAGTACGACAGGTTGTTGTTTACAATTACTGACGTAAGGTATAACCGCATCACGAGTTTTTTGTAAGATCTAGAATTCACGTTTTTATATGTTAGGCCTTTACTACAATCACCGCAGCTTGGCCGTAAAGAAATAACTGCACTTACGGTGGCCATTACATGTCGTAATTTATAATGTAACATGCATCTGACTATATCTATTGCTGTTAATTATGGTGACTACAGCACAGGCTTTCACTTTTCTCGGAAAACACATCGCTAAATTCTCTACGGCTCACCAGCAATGGCGACCCGATGTACATTGATATTCACCAATGTATAACTATGCCAACATGCCGGCTGTTTTAATAGTTTTTATCGTGCCTGTTTTAAAATTCGAAACACTGCCTCATTAATAATAAAACAAAACTATCATAAACGTCCATTGCAGGTTCCAGAGAAAAAATTTAACTTACCTTTTCATAGTCCTAGGTCGTATTTGGTAATTTCTAACTTTTGTTCCGTTATGAAATCTTTGTTTACTTCCATACATAAACTTTGCAATAAAAAAAACTCAAATTAATACGTAACATTTTGACAACCTTCCTTAGATTTCATTTCACGAGATTTAAATGTCACAAACATGCGATTCGGCTTTATTTCATTTTCCATGAACAACATCCACCGGATACATCTATTTTCTCAACCGGTGAAAACTATCTGAACATTGACTCAACCAAATGAATGTTTGCGTTGTTCTGCAAAATGCAATACAGTGTACAAAATTGGCAAACACAAGATCAATCATCCCAGAAATATTGTGCATCTTATTTCAAAACAAATTACTGTATTCACCAAAGGTTACCCGCACACCTTTTTTCCAAAATTTGGATCACAAAAACTGAGGTGCGTGGTATACATAGATAATTTGTATTTGAAGTCAGCGCACTACGTGGATAGGTAACTTGCATGCACGGAGACTTGACAACAGCGCGGGTGGCTAGGCACACACATGCACAGACATGCAAATGGAGGAATGCTGGCCACGCAATTGATAACTAGTCCGTGTAGTCACATGTTAGGCGGCATTGTTCTTGGCACGTAGGAGATGAGTGTTTTCATAGTGACTACGTACGATAGTATCTTGGCAGTTATTTGAGAAATCAAAATGTCACAACAACTATTGTGTTCGTTTACAGTGAGTGAGAAGCTAAAAGTAATTAAGTAATGTAACAGACAGAAGTACAAGTACTTACAGTTGATACTTGTAAATAGGCACACACACGAAGGGACTACACACATTTTTCCGCGGAAGCGCGGTTGTGACGTTTTGCCAGTATTAAACTGGCTTCCTCGGGCGGTAAGACATGGCACACTGCAATCCAGCAGCAGCGTGTTCTCTGTTACCTGTAAACCTAGCGGCTGGAAGGCGAACTAAGCACTGCGGGAATTTCAAACATGGGGCAGTAATGTAGGTCTGGTTGTGATGGCTTACAATGAATAGGGGGGAGGAAAAGTGAGTTATCTGATATTGAGGCCTGGAGGTTGCTTGATTTTGTAATATATTGGTGGGCCAGTTCCCAGCGTCTGAGCTCTGAACTATTGCAATAAGATGGCAAGGATTTCACAATTCTGGTACTGTAGCAGGAATCAAAGTCTTTGTTATGGTAAACTGCACGAGCTGCAACTGGCTTTTCTTGTGGGTAGATGATGCGTCCAGCTAGGGCTTGCTTTGTGTCAGCTCTGTGGCCATTCATTCTCTGTATTAGTGTTGGTGGTTAGGCCTATGTACTCTACATCACAGTGTTTACATTGGAGCTGGTATAACAGGTTTGTTGTAGCACAGTTGTAGCTACCTTGGATGGGATATGTGTGGTTTGTCAGTCTGCTGTTGAAGTGGGTAGATGGCTGATGAATGGTACAGGAACCACAGCGAGAACTGTTGCAGGGGTAGGAGTCTCTGGGGTTAACTGTTTTGCTGGAGGTTGCAGTTGGTGAGAGTTTCGGACGGACTAGTTTGTTGCGGAGGTTGGGTGGTCGTTTGAAAACCAATCTGGGGGGCTTTGAAAACAAGTCTTGTGTCTGTGGTGAGGCAGCCTATTTACAAGTATCAACTGTTAGTACATGTACTTCTGTCACATTACTTTGTTAGCCTAGCTGCCAATTTTCCTCCATTCCTAAAAGTAATTAAGGAAGCAGAATAAATAGGAAATTGTGCAGTACATTGTAAGTACTACATCACAGCGCCGTGTATAAGATATTGGCACCAAATGAAAAACACATTATAGGATACAGTAGCAACGTTACCAGTTCGCCGTGACAAAACACTTTGGTCTACTTAGGCTGGATAATGCCGGTAATTTTATTTCCCTTCGCATGTTTAGTATTGTATCACACGTTGCACGCCTCGTACTTTGTTTGCACTTTTGTTGTTTCATGTGGACTCTTGTAATACAAACATCATTACGTCATACGTACTAACTGTTCATTTCATTGGTTTTTGGACTCGCCATTTCACATTTCGTTGGCAAGCTGCTAACTGTTTGTGCATTCATATTAATATGACGTGATCAAACTGTTTTGTGTCCGCTAACATTCAGAGTGGCGGTAATAAATAAATACATGTAACACGAGATAATAAGGAACACCATAAATTTTGTACATTCACATTGCCTAAGACACGTGTGTAACACTACCTCTGGCTAATTTTAGCCGCAAATTTGCTTGCCAGCGACTACCTGAAGTCTACAACGTTAAGTTTGAAAAAAGGGTGTGTGTGGCTTACATGGGTGAATACAGTATTATCCATCTATCCCGCGTCTAAGACAAGTATTTTGATTCCAGGTTTACGGTACCATAAAACGCTAGGGGTGTGCGAATATTCTAAATTTCAAATAACAAATACCAGATTCCCAAATTTCGAAGTATTCAAGCAATTTTGAATAGCGAATTTTGAACAATTTCTTAAAATAATATGAGGTGGTAACAAGGCTATTTCTACTTACAAGCATAACACAATTTAACAGATTTTTCCATTTTTGCAGATATTTAAAGGTTAAAATAAATATACCGGAAAGAATTGACATCTCACATACATTTTCAACGTAAATATTTACATATTCAAGTGTGGCGTCACATTCGTGGCCATAGATATACTCGCGCAATTACTAATCACTGAATACTTGGCACTAGAAGCGTAGGGATAAGTGCTAACGTAATATCTCGATATACACAAGATGGCGGCAGTGGTGGTCACGTCGCCGTCCTAAAACAGCGATCGCTATGACAAGGTGTTTAACACTGTTTGTTAATGTTTAACGCCATGCCGTATATTTACATAAAATGTTTGCTGCGGAGAAGTTAATAATTGTGAAACCTTACCAATGTTGCAAAGAGTGGGAACACAAATTAAAATGGTCAAAACGTGGGGAAACATCATTTTCAGCTGTTTGTGTAGTCTGCAATTCGGAATTTAACGTGATGAAAGTGCTGATCCAAGGTATTCATTGAGACGAAATTACGGCTGTTTATACTAGAACTTTATGTAGAGCTAACATTGTGAGCTTGTAAACATTTTTGTGAGTAAGCAAGGCCATGAACTAAGTAGTTAATGTGAGTGTTCTATGGTTTAACTTTTTTTAACACTGATACTTTTATTTGAATACATAATTAGCCGGTTGAACATGTTCAGAATTTCTATGCAGCTATTCTACGAATGTTTCAAAATATGTAACACCAAGGATGTTAACCTGTTATTTTACCAAAATTTGTTTGAAATACGATTAGTTATTAATATTTGAAATACGATTAGTTATTACTATTTGAAATATGATTAGTTATTACGATTTGAAATACAATTAGTTATTAATATTACCTTGTTTCCTACACACAAAGATCTAATTTTTTGTAGTAGGTATTGTATTAATTTATTACATATTAATTTAGCTTTCAAATTTCTGTAGTTAAATTCTTCTAAAAATACTACACAAAATTACTATTTCTTTTTATCTTTATACATGTAGCGAAGAAGTAAACTAGATCAGCAGTGTCGTCTGTAATAGGCACTTGTTTACAAAAACAATTTTGTGATTTCTCATAAACATAATACAGTAAACGAAGAAAACTGAGAAAAATACAGTATTGATATAAGAACAGGTACAACTTAACAAAAACACATATGTTTTAAGAATGTTCAAGGTTATAAAAGTAAAAACTGCTAAATTGTTACGCTTAAATTAATAAAGCAAAGTGCATTTCTACATCTCCTTGTAAATGCAAGATTATGCACTGGCAAATGTATACCAAAATTTGAAGAAACACTATTTGAAAAAAATTAGAAAATTATTCGAAAAAAATTAATATTCGTTTGAAAACTATTCGAAACAGTAAAACCACTATTCGCATACCCCTATAAAACACTTGTATTGTGTGTGTGCAAGATCAATTCAGGGACTTGAAAATGAATTAAATTGACAGTATAAACTGTAGACAAAATTTTGGCGCCCGTAATTTTTTTTATTAAAAGTCAATTATAACAGCTTTCATCAACGTGACAACGTAGGACAATCATAAACCAGAAGGGGGGGGGGGGGGGAAACACACAAGAAACATGACAAATCAACAAAATATATACACCTACTGTACACATTACATAATTATCACTTACCCTTTCTCTGCCGCATTGGCCGTTTTAAATCCTGTAATTTGTAAAACGTAGAAAAATTCCGAATCCAATAATATTATGAAATACACAGCAGCATTTTGGCCTAAATATAAGTTGTGATAAATGAACACACGCGAACACAATAAATAGATTTACAAAAAATCAGGTCAAGACTAGTCACAAAAGAAAACTATTTACGGAAAAATCTGTCCAGGGTCGTTAGCTTCAGTTTCTTGCCATCGTGTTTGATAATGAAGCTTTCGACTTGTTGAAAAGTGGCAAGATCTTCTACACTGGCATTCCCTGACTTGTAGAAGTTGCCAATGACATCCTGAGCTTCCAACACAGCAGCTTGAGACGGAGGTTGTGGCACTTCTTCATCCTCTTCTTCGTCTTCATCGGAGCTGCGCTTGTTCGTGGTGGCCAGCTGAATCAGCTCTTCATCTGTCATTTTGTCACACACGTTGACAGCATTGTCAAACGTGCATGGCAGTTCAACATAGTCAGAAAGAAGTTGTCAAATTTCAGGGTCTCGTGGGTCGTCTGCATCCTCTTCAGCCTGCTCTTCTTGGACGGAAACATCCGGCAATGACTTCTGGTTTGATTTTATCCCACGACACCGCAATCCAAGACATTCCACTTAAGCAAAGCCTTTCTCAACAACAAATTAACCAGAATGGTTCTGAAGTGGTGCTTCAAAAGCCGAAACACACTTGTGAAATTCGGGGGAAAAAACACCAACTCAATGTTTCTGAGGTTTATCTTGGGGAGGGCTGGGCAGAGGTCCACAAAAAGTACTATCTTGCGATTTCTCGCCTCCATCCTGGTGTCGAAGGAGTGGAGCCACTGCCTGAATATTTCCGATGTCATCCACACTTTTTTTATAGGTGTAAGTGAACTAAATAACACGCACAACGCGGAAGGCACGAGGCTTCACAGATTTACCTATCACTAACAGTTTCATTTTGTCCGAACTGTCCATATTCGCACAACAAAGAACTATCAACCTTTCTTTTTTTCCCCCCTTTACACTGGTCACCCTTCACAGCAAAAGTTTTATCAGGCATCAAGTTGTAGAAAACGCTCGAATCATTGGCATTATAAATGTCACGCGGTTGGAACCTATTGAAAATTTCTTGCAGTACTGGATTCCAATAGTTGACTGCAACCTCACTAACGCTCCCAGATTCACCAGATATCTTGTGTAGTGCCATTCCACGATGGTTCTTGAAATGATGTAGCCAGCCTTCGCTACACTTGAAGTTGTCAACGTTCACGCACAAAGCGAATTCTGTAGCCTTTGCTTTGAGCATCGATCCACTAATAGGAAGGCCTGCAGCCCAAACACAGCGGTCTCCAACTCCGAGTGGTCGACACCTTGCAAAGTTTTGTTGTGCCCGGAAATTATATTCTTTAGGACGGCATCCTTAATTTTATCTTTGCTTTTTAAAATCATAAACAGAGTTGAACTGATGAGTCCATAGCGCCTACTATTTTCTGTTTTACTGATACAACCTGCTTCACACGCCTGAATGATTTCAAATTTTGTGGCAACATCAATTGTCTTAAGTTTTCCGGCATTAGTAATGCCAGCCATTACAGCAAACACGTGTTGTGTTAACAAAACTACAGCGATGATAATGCAGAATACCTACTCTTGCCGTAGGCCTCCGAAGGTACAGGTACTAAGCACAAACAAAAAAGTCTACATCTGATGCACAATAAAACATGGCTACAATAAACAATTCCCGCAAACAATGTACCATATAACAGATCAGCGTAGCGCGCGACTCATCCAGTAACCAGGCACAGGATGGCCACCAAATCTGAATGTTAAAATTCACACATTTTTCCAGGTTTTTAAGGTCCAAAATTTCGTTTTTCAAGGAATCGTCTAAATAACTAAACTGTAGGACTGCACACATTTAAATACTATTGTGGGATCTAATGACTTACTGTAGACGCTCCCCAAAATACCACAACGTAACTACATACCTACTCACGCATTTAAGTTACACATAAGACCATAAATACTAAGAAATCTTACATTTTATTACAAACCAAAGAGGTTAAATTTAACCGTTGGATATCATGCAACATTAGATGGTTTTTGTATGCCAATACAACACACTGTAAATATCAAGAATCACTACTCATCATGTACTGGCCAAACTATTGATTTTAAACACATAATTTATTAATGAAAAATGTTTCTAGTGACGTTCTAAGTAGTCCTACATAAATTTTTTTTTTTTGTTAGGTTAGGTTTTTTAGGTTAGTTTAGGTTAGGTTGTTAGATTAGGTCACGGTCGTAGAACAGGTCTGGACACTCGCCTGGAAACTTGAACACTGGCATAAAATTTCTTAAATAAAACACATGCATGCATTAACTACAACAATACAATGAAAATACATAAACACTATAAGTGTAATACATTTGATAATTTAGCCAGTGACTGAAACAAAACTTTACTTTACAAGTTTGTCATGCAGAAAGATTAGTTGCTCTGCATGCTCTGGAAGCAGATTTTCCCTACGTCGAGAGATAGTGTTTCCTGCTGTGGAAAACACTCTCTCACTTGCTACCTGAGTGGCAGGTATGGCGAGGTAATGTCTTGCTACAGGTGCTAAGAGCTTGAAGCGCTGCCAATTTTCACTCCACCAACTACAAGGATTTTGTGTCCTAGGTATCTTGGGCTCTTCCAGATAAGCACGCAGTTGTCTTTCATAGATACAGCTTCTTTCTTGTCCGGTGGTTGTACTTTTTTCACATGCTGCATCAAAAGCTGACCACGAACTGGCCTGAGGTGACAGTTCTTTCTCAGGAAGCTCCACATCTTTAGATGAACAGGATGGTGTGTTAGGCCTGCTAAAACTTTTTTCTGCCTCAGTTTTCATATCTTTAATAATTTCATGCTCACTGAAATTTATTTCCTTCTTTTCAAGCAGGATGCACTTAAATCGGGGATCCAAAATCATCGCTATCATGTCCATTCTGTTCTCACGGTATACAGGGAATCTAGCCAAGAAAGCGTTTTCCAAGCTCTTAGTAAACATAATTCCTGTCCCTTGTTCACCAGTTGAAATGTGTTGTTCTAAGATACTTTGAATGCCATGAAGAATGGGCAATTTCATGGACAGTGTTGGATACTGATCAGCACACATTTCTTGGGTAGCTTGATGAATGGGCTCAAGAACATGCACCATACCTTCAATAATTTTCCACTCATTTGCATTCGAAGTGTCTTTCCCACTTTGCATTAAAACTGCTGTAACTGGTTCTTTTTGCTGCAGCAATCTTACCAACATTATGTACTCGCTGTTCCAACGAGTATCAACCATTTGCAACAGCTTGTTTTGTGGATAACCAAGCTGTTGTTGTTTAAGGTGCAAAGCTTCCCTGGCAAGGGTGCTATGACTGAAATGAGACACAATAGA
>PNEQ01013572.1:0-44628 GCA_003012365.1 Medauroidea extradentata | reverse complement strand
TGTTATAATTGTCTTGTTCTAAAAAATAACAAAAATTTTATGTGTTATGTTTGCAAGCTTTTTAGATGTATTTTATTATGCAACAGTCTTTATTGTACAATATGTGTATTGTTATTGCAAAATTTTGACATGTCCTATATCATAATTGCTGTATGATCAAATTGGACGAAAATAAATTGAATTGAATTGAATTGAATTGTGACTCCAACTTTATCCTCACTTCTCAAGACGTGTTTGATGCCTGTGAAGAAGGAGATTAAGAAGGATAACTTTTTTCTTCCCGTTCCGCTTAAGTGAACCACCCATATTGTCCAAAATGATCAGGTGTTGAATTTTCAGAATAACTAGATCTTATCACAGTTGTCGGTGATACCAAGTACAGTGAACTGGGTAGATACTTTGCACCACCAGAAATATATTTTTCGTTGCTGAGTGTTGAAAGATTAGTGATCATTGTCGTAGTATGTGAAATTAATTTTAAAAAATAAATGGCCAACCATTACAGGTACTTAATTTCCTTTTAAAAATGTCCTACAGAGTCATATTTTTGGTGGTGCAATTTACACACATTGATGCTAAATATAACCTACCCAGTTTATGGTACATAAATCGCCCCAAAATCTATGTTCATACAGTAACATGTGATGTTTTTGCAAAATCTGTTATAAACTAAAAAATAGAGTACCAATAATTGGAAAAAAATTTCCTCAGCACTAGGACATAAAGTTAAGAGGATTGCACTGCTCTGCTTGGTAGCATTTGAGCAACCAAGTACAGTCTATATAGGCCTATATAATATTAAAACCTTTGCTCCTGCTGTGAGGATTTCATGTTTTAAGTTTTAAAAATGAACTCAACATTTCTGGATAATATTAGGGTTTCATATCTGATTAATACAGTTTAAATGCATATTTCAGTCAATTTATCATTACAGTGATTGTTTTCAGGTTCCACTTAAGAGGCATTTAAATGGTGTTATAACATGCGACATTTATTCTTTATACGCGAAACTACTTAAGTTATTCGTTTGCATACAAAAAGAACAAACACATGAAACTATGCTTCTATCATTTTAAGAAAATTCAGCATGCTTAATAAATTATGATTTTGTGGCATTTCAAAATTGCTTAAAGCTGGTTTTTTTTCCAGACTGTTGTAACTACAAAAACCACCCGAATCCATGTAACACAACACTAGATCTTAGTATACATGGGCCTTAATACAAACTTTCACAAATAAATTTGTAGGTTTGATGCTTACAGTTTCATAGAAAAAGAGTACCGATAAAACAAAAACACCTCACCCCAGCTTGGTACACTACAAATAGAAGTAAATTAGTTACAATTTGAGCGTGGCAAGCTGATCCTTATTGCTATCTTGTCTCAGTGCATCAAAAACAAAAAATTACATTCGGTTCTGAAATGCATTTTAATTTACTCAGGATTGTGAGTAAATTATGGGATTTCTGTAGGGAATCTGTATACTGTAGAGTAGAAAATTTGTTTCACTCGTCCAGCATTTCACATGAAAACATATGCATTAACTAACTTTTACAGAGATACACTTAGGACCGGTTTCACCAACCAAGTTTAAGCGATTTAATCTAGATTACTCGGTACTTAATCTCGATTATTCATGTTTTGGGTTTCACCAAGCAGTTAAACTCGATTTTCTCGTCTTAAGCGAGATTAAATTTAACTGCTCGATTTTGGCCGGGTAACGTCACTAATCTCGCTTAAGTTCCTAATAAAATGGCGCGAGCGCTGTATAATTTGGTATTTGAAGACAATACAGATGATAAAGCCTTTATTCCTGTGTATCTGCCTCGTCGGATTAGAGAAAGAAATCATTATTTTGATGAGTATGATGATACAGACTTCCAAATACATTTCCGCTTGTCAAAACGATCGGTCAATTAACTTTTATTGATACATACACCGACAACACAGAAATCACAGTGGTTTAGAGGTAAGATGCGTAGGTTCTACGAGCGGGGAAAGTGGTTCGACGCTTAACCACCTCCAAATTTTTTTCATTTTCAAAATAATTTCGTGTAAGCGTCCTTTATTCAAAAGTTATTTGATAAATAAGTTCACTGTTATTTATGAAGTACAGTGAGCATTTCGATTTATTTATTTCCGTATTGAAAGTACAACTACAAGGTTATTCCTTGTAATTTTACGAACATATACTTTGTATTTTATTACAAGGACAACCATTGTAGTTTTACAAGGAGTTTCTTTGGCAACAGGGTTTCCAATGATTTTCTTTGTGAAAGTACAAAACATTTTTTACATTGTATGAGGTTCTGATTAACGTCTGGTACTTTCAGGTTAGCAAAAAATATACAGACTAGAAAATAATTAAACAATTGTGTGTAGATAAACATTTGCATTGACAGCAATAAAATAATGTAAATTATATTTACTGGATTATCTTCCTCTGATCTTACTTTCTGGCTTTGCTCCAAAGTTACCCAGGGGTACCTAGCCCCCTAGCTGTATCCCCTCCCCTAGATAGTATGATGCAAACACTCCCTCCTTCCCCTCAAGAACGTTGTAACAATGTTTCCAAATGAAACACAAACACACATTCGGATATTTCCGACAAGTGTTCGGGTATTTCCGACACAATTAAGGCAACTCAGCTCACACAACCCATCGTGCAGCCAAGTTTAACTGATCTCTGTTAACTTAAGCTCGCTGTGTTGTTGGTGGAACGCACCTCTAACTTAAACTCAGGTTTAGTTCTTGATCGAGTTTTATTAATCTCGCTTTGTGGCAAAATTAAACTTCGTTGGTGAAACTGGCCCTTAGTTAACTTTCAGTTTGCCCTGTGTGTCAACAAAATCAATTTTTTCATTGGGAAAAGTGGTAGATAATTTAGCAATGCTACTTCTAGAACTGTTTGGACATTTGTGTGCAGCGCGTCAGTCTCGTGTAAACCACGCCATCTGCCTTCGACCAGGCCAGCTTCCTGCTATCTCTGCTTATGTTCGGCAGATAAACACTTCCTTCGTTGCTTCCGTGGAAGTCTCACGCAGCTTGTTTCCTCTTCACAACCTTCATACAATGCCACGCCTCCAAGCACACACAAACCTTGTGACAGTCTGGATTGAATGTATTACTTGCAGCGCTCCTGAACACGATGGTTTGCTCGGAAACAAGTTTGTTTCTTGTTGTACAGTTGCTCCCCAGTCAAATTTGTAAAAAAAAAATGACACCTCACTGTACAAGGAACAGTTACTGCTAAGTAAATATAAGTTTGAATTTAATGTTTATTTCAAAAGAAATTTTGCGAGTGCACTGTCTGGATAAGAACTGCTTACCTTATTTTCTATGACGAAGAGACAGCTGGTTGCTAAACTTGAAATTCAAAATTTACACTTTATAACTACAGGGAACTTCTCCGTATTTGTATCACAGTGAAGGGTGTGATATTGAAAACGTGTTTTTGTAATATTGTATGATGTATACTATTCATGCATACCAAGTTTCATTATCGGATAGGTCTTTCTGGCCCTTTCTGAATTTCCTCAAAACGCTATGTGTGTGTGTGTGTCTATATATATATATATATATATATATAGACACACACACACATATATAGAGACACACACACACATAAAACACCTATTACATATTCTTTGCTCCGTATGTGGGCTGCTGTTGGCGCAGTAACTAAGTAGTGCATTTGTTTCCCATCGAGGCGATCTGGGTTCGTTTCCTGACAGGATCGGTACCTGGATTTTCACATATGGGATTCGTGCTACATAATGCCGCTAGTTGGTGGGTTTTCTCAAAGATCTTCCGTTTCTCCAGCCCTTCTCATTCCAGCGTTTCTACATTGTAGGGTCTCATTCCTTTCGGATAGCTATACAGATTTTCCTTAAGGGGAGGGGGCAAGAGTACTTTTTGCCGCCGCCCCTTTCCAATTTGTCCACAATTTTTAAGGGCAGTAGTACCTAGAATCTGCAGGTTTTGCTGCCCCATCAGACTGCTGTCTGGGGCAAGTGCCCTCTTTGCCCCCTTAGATCCGGCCCTACCAGAGACAGACGCCCTTTAGTAAGTATGCATGCAGGGTGTGATACCCTGGTCCTTTTAAATCTTCTTTATTCAGTATTATTATTATTTTCCGATGTCTGTTATTTCACAGTTCGCTAGCAGAGAATATTTGTTATATGAAATGCTTTCGGTGTTGTACCCATCCAAGGTACCTGTGCCGAATATGGCTCAGTTCTCATAATGGCGCACTAGTCGCCATTGTGTGGTAATACTGAGATCGATGTGTGATAGATACACACTAGCCTCCAGTATTAACGTTCACATCATCCATGTGTTACATTAGTAATATAATTAATGACTTAGGCAAACATGATTTTTGAACCTTAAGCGGGCCATATTCGGTACAGGTACCTTACATTTTATGTTTTAACTGTTCAGTATGTTTGCTGTATTGGCGTACCGGTACATTTGTAGATTAAATTTTAGTGAGTTAGAAATTAGGTAGATGAAAACTATTGTTTCAAACTGTTGTTTTAGATAAAATTACTTTCTCGAAACGTGAATTTAGTCAAGACAGTTAAGCTCCTCTATGTTGCACTGCATCTATATTTTAGTTCGATGCCTTGTAGGCCAAATGAAGTCCGTAATGTGCTACTTTAGAGGAACAGGCTATAGAAATGTTATTGTACTTTCAATTCTGTACCTTACCAATCAGAGTGCAAAGAAGGTAAACCATTAAAAAAATAAACATTGTATGTGATGTGTAGCAGAGGCCAAGGGTTTCATACCCCAGATGCAGACTTACTACTGGATAACCGTAGGCATGTGCTTGCCTTGGAGGATGACATGGAATGAAGCCGTAGTATGGAGAAGCTGGAATGAAGCCTTAGAATGGAGAAGCACCGGAATGAGAAAGGCAGGGGAAACGGGAGATCCCTGAAAAAACTGCCAACCAATGGCATCGTCCAGCATGATTCCTACATGTGGAAATCTGGGCACAGACACCACCATTTATCGAACCTGGAACACCTTGCTGGGTAGAGAATGCATTAGCAACTGCGTCAGTTGCAACCCTTGGGAAACCATTAATTTGTTGTCAGCTTTATATGCTGTAATTACTTAAATTTGTTATTCCATGACTTAAGTTTTGGTGTTCTTCATTCCACCTTCTCACAGTTCACTTTGGATATCCAGTCTAACTCAGGTATAGAGGCAAGACAGAAATTGGGGTGTTTGTAAGGGATAAAAACTCCTCGACGATATTAATTGTCAAGTTGCAATGCATGCTTCAACTAAGCCACATAACTGGGAAACACAAAATATCAAACTAAAGAATTTTTAGCATCAATTTCAAAAGTATTTACAGAAACTTGTTTTGAGTGTCATATCTCCATTGCAGCTGAGATGCAGGTAGTAATAATGAAACAAAAAATTGGAATTAAGACAAGTAGGAGTAAGGTTTTGAAGTGATACATACATTTAGGATACACTGAAATTTGAAGGTACCAAGAAACATCTTCGTCTTGAGATTTTAAGATAGAATGGAAAGAAAAAAAATATTGGCTACATGGACCTAATGAAAATATTAGGTTGTTTATAATAACGCTAAAAATAATGATAAGACGATGCAAAAAAATAGAAAACTGGAACAAAAAAAAATATGCCTACTACAGAGTCTTGGGGCACTGAATAAGCCTGGTTAGTACATTCGTCCTGTCTTGTTCCGAATTGATTTATTCATTACTTTTATTGCACAAATTTCCATGTTGCCATTTAACCTCATGCTTACTTCACCACTGTTTATTTGTACAGAAAATGTTAAGTTTGCATGTCAGTTTGTTCAGGAAGCAATTTCTCGTGTTCTTGCTCTTGTGCCTGTCGTACAACTGCCAGTTACTGAGAGGATACGAACGCTTAGCTGCTCGGTATTGTATTCTCAGTTCTCTCTCTCGCATGCTTTTACAGATCTGTCGTGTTTATCTACAACTGTTAAATTTTACAGTGATGCCATTGGTGTATTTTTGGTGTGTGTGGTGCATACCGTGTTGAAAATATGTTTCCAAAAATAAACATCTGTGATGTGAATATGTACTTGCATTCCAAAAATATTCAGACAGCATTTAGAAGCTGGAATTAGCTGCAGAAAAAGAGGTAGTTAGAAAGAGGTGCTGGCGAGCAGTTAGCTGTTACTTAAGTATGTAGATGCAACAAAAGGGAGCAATGGTGTGTACTGCTCATAATGCGAGAACCCTAACAGCCAATATGGGGTGGCTGTTTTTGGAAGAAAAACATTTCATAGTATAACAGCTGAAAGGTAGTTGGTATATACTGTAAACCAGAGTTACTTTGTGACAGCAAGGGGTGACTTTATGCCACTTACAAATTTTTTTTTTCGGGACATTTAGTGAAATGTTACAACATTTAAATAGACTGATTTTAAACACATGGATTTTTGTACTTAAGAGTTAAACTTACTGATTTCTTATTCAAACAGCATAAATTACATACAACATTTTCAGTTGCAAAGTGTCACCTCCTCTGTCAAAGTAAGCACGATTTACGGTAACATAATTAAATCCATTATGTGTGGGGGAAACAATTCTTGTAGTGAAAACGTTTCACCAGCAGATTGCTGCAGCTTAGTACAGTGGCAGAGTGAATGGTGGTGAAATATTTTCAAGGCAAGATTTGTTTCCCTGTACAAGCATTGCATTTGGGTTATAGGTATATTTTATTTGCCTTTAGAGATATGTTAATTGCCTTTTAATCTGTTCTACACCGAAAATTTTTCTTCTAAAATTGTGGTGACTAGTTTCTTTGTCACAATCCAAATTCAGCTGTGGGATATAAAGTGGAATTCTAGTAGTTCTTAGGAAAAACACTTTAAGGCAATTTATTAACGAAAAATTAACCATAGATGATGTATGTGAACATAATACATAACCAGTATCAATGCATAAGGAGAAATAGTTTTTCAAGCTTTTGTGCTGTATGAAATTATTTGAGGGGTTGATGGGATTTCCTTAGTTAAATAAGTTGTATTGTTGGTCTCGTTTGCTGTTTTCAAAAATGATTTTTTATTCAGTCAGCAAATACATTAACACTCGCTGTCACATATTAATTATTTTTTGTAGGTAAACGTCCATTCGAAAGTGAGGGTTCATAATTTGTTTAACGAAAAGCTCAAAGTAATGTCTATTTGTTTCAAGGAACTGGAAAGGTAGAGCAGATATTTTACAGCAAAATTTGTTGCACTAAGGAAGAGTTCTCAAGTATACGTCACAACAAACTTAATGTTTCTACTCAGCATGGAAATGTATTTGATTATTATTATAGATTAGGTGCTAGCAGATCACCCACGGCTTTGCCAGAATGTATAACTCATAGCAGCTAATTAAACAAAATCCACCATGTGTTCCTGCCTTCTGTCAGGGTCACAATGTGGGTGGGAGAAGGTCGGGGTGAAGGTTGAGCCAGCTGCTTGACTAGCAAGCCAAGCCAATTGCCTGTCGACCCGAAGAATTGAAGAGGTGACCAGAGTGTAGAGCAGTGATGGGATGAGAAAGGAGGGGTAAACTGAAATTCGCTGAGAAAATCAGGTGGCTAATGGCAATGTCTGCCACATTTCATACGAGCGAAAAATCCAGGATCGATCCCACCTGGGACCAAACGCGGATAGCGTAGGTCGGCTGCGAGAGGTCTGACTTATCGGCCACGAAGGCCCTTTCATAACACAGGATGTCCGGCGATCCGAAAAACCTGGGAAAGTTAGGGAAATTTGTGAAAATTTTGGACGTTACTATAGAGCAGTTACTTGAGAAATGTCGGATATTTCTGTAATTTTGCCAAAATTATGCTTTTGTTTTACAAGGGTGAAAAGTTGCAAATAATGTAGTATTATACTCGGACTTTAAGTTTAATGGCGTTTAATTGAGTTTGCTGCAAAATCTCTATATTTTCCGCAGATGAAATGACGAACAGTAGTTATTGTATGTAGCATCAGAATATTCCATAATACTTGTCACAGACTTGTAATAGCCAGTATGTTTATACACCTCAGTCTGAATGTTATTCTGTTTCTAAAGGCGTTTAATAACCATTATTCTTATTTAATACATATGTTGTACCAATTTGCAGTAGATCAATAGTGACAAAACAATTTATGTTGAAGATGTCATTGCTATGGGAATAAGTTTTAGTAGATCAATATCCAATGCGTATTTCGTAATACAGTAAAATATTGCTCAATCTGACATAAAAGGCTATCGGAACATTGGAGACGTTAAGAAAAAAACCTGCTCAGTGTCAAACTATGTCCTGTGTTACACCAAATCAACACTAGTTTTGGTCAGGAGTAACAAAAAATAGAATTAACACACGCTAACAACTTAAGTTTGTCTTGCCAATTTTATTTCTGTTACCATATGGGGCATAGGATATTACAAAATGGGCAAATGAAAGTTAGGTAAACAAAACTATATTTACTGTAATTACAATATTTTTGAAAGGATAGTATACTAGAATTCAAGTATAAGGTTTGGTTATACTGTACCTTGGTATGTAATTTTATGCCCATAATGTATAAATTAAGGAATAGTGACATCTTGTATACTGTGAAACGCTTCCTTGCGGTTAAGTACCGGTAACATGTTCCCCAACACGAGTGTTGTAATAAGCTTATACTACTGTATTTGTACGTCATGTTTTGTTTCCATTTTTCTTGAAAATTTGCAGTTTCAATAGGAATATTGAAAACTTGCATTTTCAATAGGAAAACTTGAAAAAGTAAGGGAATTTTTTTTGTCCTTGTTTGTAAACATCCCGTAACATCTAAAATTTATTTTGATTGAAGGACTTCTTTGAATACAAGACTACCAGTTCAGCTATGTGTTCAGTAAACATGTTGCTAGTCGAAATTACTCTGCATCAGGCTGTATAGCTGTAGCTGTACGTGGGCCTCTTTATAGTCGTAGCAAAACGGACCTTAAGTGGGAATTACATTCTGTTAAATGCGAAAGTGTAATCAAATTGTGTTAGTGGTATACTGGTATGAAAAATCATTTAATTACCTCTAACATAGCCACTGATGACTGTGGCTGTAATTATAAATTGGTTTCGTAAAACTGAGCTGGCGCTCTGTCTCTGGGTTTAGGGTTATTCCCTTGCCTTATTGTGGAGCTAAGAACGAAAGGATAGTGAGAGAATGTGTTTCATTACTCGTTCACCTGTGTTGCATAAAATTAATGATACCGTGAATGTCGCCTTTCTCATAATTGTATGTCCCACTCTGGAGACAGTAAATTTTTTTGTTTATTTAGTTTTCAAATGATTGGAAGAGGAGTTCGAAAGGGTTTCATGTTAAAGGGCAATGAAACCTCAGGCAGACAAGGCTCAAAACTTTCACTTGAAGATTGGTACTATTGGAGAGTTTTGGTGGTTTAAAGTTTTGCAGTAACTTTACTGGTGTCCCAACCTTAAGGTTAATCTTGTGAGATGGTACTACACGTGAGATGATGCTGTAGAAGAGCGTGAGAGGGTAGTAGACTCAGTGATGAGGTGTGTGACTTTGCTATCCACTTTCCATAAATAAAAACGTAGGGTTATTGGTTAAAATCCAATATGAAAAAGCCAATGACCGAAACACTGCGCACCATTTTCACACCCTGCGCTTATAGGCGACACTGTTATTGACACACAAGCCAGTTAGACCTTATCGCCTGCCACAGACATGGCTTCCAACACCTGCTGTATAGGGCTTTTAACCTTTGTATGTTCTCTCAGTAGTAGATAGTTATAGGTTTATTAAAACTGTTGCTTGCCCTTCCAAAATAAATTGCTTAAGCTGCTCAGCATGTCGAAATTCAGTTTGTAGATACGACCTTTAGTATGGTGTTTGGTTTTCCCTGTGCATACAGATGAGAGAACTGGTGAACACTGCCAGCCCGGTTGTAGAGTTTGCTGACCAAGACCCTGTGACACACTGCAAGAACAGCCAACCAATGGAAAAAGTGAAGAATGGTGCTCGCAGTTTCCGCAACCCTCCACAACCTCACATGTGCATTCAGGATTACTTGTTGGTGAGTGTGATATGAACGACATCTACAGCATAGGTCAGGCTGGAAACTTTTTTTGTACTTACTTTTGTGGATAACTTATAAACATGTGTGTAAGTCAAAGATTGTTTTCAATTTGTTTGTAAAATGAACATAGTGGAAGTCATGCTGCCCTGAAAATCGACCTAAAAATCTTACTTCATTAAATAAAATCATAAGTTACTTTATCTTTCATTGTTTAAACACAATTCAAAATGTTAATGCTTAATATCAAGTTTTTTTTTTATTACTTTCAGTAGGGAATATAATCACATGAGATCACTATTCTGTATGTATGGACAGCTGTACATTTCCTGTTAATACCTTTGTTTGTATATGATTAAGTGGTGACCACATTATTTTATTTGTGACTAGCATTGTTCAAAGTCTAACGCTTGTTTCTATAGTTGTGTTTTTCAAATCCGATTGTTATTTTACCTGTTGCAGCAGTCTGAAAAACCCATTTTTGGCCATTTCGAGGGGCCTGAAAATGATGTTTTAAATAATTGTGCTGAATTTTTGTAACTATAGTGACATAGTTTGAAGTGTGTGTTATTTTTGTAGATAAACAAATGTAATTCATGTTTAGCAGATTTGTCAAATAAAGAATAATCGCAACTCACTGCAATGCATTTCAAGCGAAGGTAGGGAGGCCCTTTAACGTGCAAATCCCTATCATTGGTCTTACCACAACTCCTAAGCTCAAGATATCTTGATACCCCTGAAGTAAAACTTATTGGCATTGTTGGCACATAGAAAACCGAGTACAAACACCCATTACCTGGCCTCACCCCAAGAGTGATGATAATGTATCGATTTCTCTGGAGTTCTTTCCTTTCTTTTTCCATAGCAAACTTTAAACTGTTCTATTTGCAAATGTGGCCATTAAAACTGAAGAATAATGTCAAAATAATTTTGGAAGTACAGTATTGTATTTGCATGGCATTTTTTTCTTAATAGGTTAGTGTTTATCTCACACACTTACACACATATACATATGCCTATGTAAAGTTTAGTGTGTGATTTTTTATATGTAATAAAGTATGTGGGAAGAAACAACACTTAAAAGATTTGCAATTTTTTTTTTTTCAGGAGCTTTGTACAGTATTACTTTATTACAACTGATTGTCAAGAATGTGTCGGACATGAATTTATGTTAAATAACTTACGTTAATATAATTTGACAGATTCATTCCAGTTGTAAATGTTATGCTAAAGGAATTTGTCACTGTAGTAAATATTTGTTCAGAAAATTTCCAAAATTACTTACTTATGATTATAGTTTTATAATTGTACAATATAGATTGTACTGTAAATTGAATGTGCTTAGCACCTTTTAACATTTTGAGAATTAATTTTTTGTCTAATTCACTTGCAAATTTAGTTTTCAGAAGAGTGTTGTTTGTAAATGTTAAGATTTTAAAATATACGTTTCCTAGCAGCAGATGATTGAGTTGTTTTTCTGTCCGATCTAGAACTCTAAAGAGCCTTGTTACATCAATGTGCTGTCGTGGACCAAGATCTCGACACCTCGCAGGCCAGATGACCCAATACCTCTGTACGGAGGTATGAGGATCCACCAGAACAGTCTCCCTTCTGGAGACAGGCGCTCGCCTACGTCAAGTAGGCGGCCGCTAATATTCGCTGTGATGGCCAACCCAGAAATCCTGCGTGTCAGTGGGAAAACAGCCACTGATCCAATGGCAAGTGTTGAATGTTTTTCCTCTCAGCCACTGTTAGTGTTGGAGGGTTGTAAGTATAGTCTACTCCTCCTGACTATAGGCCATTCAAGATAAAGTGAGCACTTAAGATTTAACCTTTGAAAAAAATCACTAGTTGTTATGCACATAATTTACCATAAAGAGTAGTTTCTATACTCTCTGTATGGTTGGCAGCAAATTACCAAATGTAGTTATGTGTATTTTCTTGTAAGTATTACATCATTATTTTAATTAAATAGTGTATTTTCTTGTAAGTATTACATCGTTATTGAAATTAAATAAAATGAAATTGACTTGTCAGGATTTCATATAATTTAAAATGTTCGTCTATCACTACCTACTGACTGCATAATTTGACCCTAAATGCCAACACAAAGAGAAGCAATCAGGTCATTGGACATTAAACTATCGTCTGCACATTGCTTTTAGTCATGCCCTGCGCTGCTGACACATAGTTAAAAATTTCACAGAGAGATGGCTTCTTTAGGAAGCATAGTTAGTTGAGAGTGTTTGTCCGTTCTGCAGTAACATGGTTTCATACAACATACTAAAAAGTGTTAAACCGATTGTTTATGCACTCCATTACCAAAATGGTGTGAAGTTATTGGTAGTCTGGGAATTGTTACATTTTACGATTGCCAGCTTTTGTGTTTTGAGTGACATTTAACCAAAAACAGCAATTTTTTTTTTTCATGCATTAAGAAAATACTGTATTTATTATTTCTGTAAGCGCGTTGTCGTCGTGCGTGTCAGTAGAACTGAATTGAGTCTTGACTTCTTGAACAATATAAGTAATTGTCATGTGTTTGTTAGTGGCTGTTGTGTGTTTCAAATTTCAATGTAATATTCACACATTTACGTGATTCTTAACTGTAACAGAGCGTGTGGTATAGAGTCAGTGCACAGAAACCTGTATTACATAGATGTTTATGCACAGGTATTTATTACGACTGCTGACTATAGCAATTACATATTTTATGTAACATTTTCTGAGCAGTGTAATGTAGATGCAAACATTGTACAAGCCTCCCTAAGTAAAAGCGTGCACTGATGTTTATGTTTACATGCAGTTGAAAAATGCAAACTGGTTTGAAATAGAAATTAAGCATGAATTTTTTCTTGAACTACATCTATCCAAACTAAGTGAGGTGCTAGGTGCTGCGAATATTATAAATGGTGAATTATCTGCAGTACCAATTAATGTTCCAAACTTTTATATGTATGTGTAAATATATAGGCCTACAAGATTATGTATACATAGTACAACTGCGACCCTCATCAAATTGTAGGTGTGGTGGTGTTAAATCAATGCTGTAATGTTGCTAGTTCGAGAATTTATTGTTGTTAAGTTGCTGTTCTGATATTGGCTGTTTTTGTGTAGTACAGTAAAACTCTGTTAAGACTTTTGTGATGGGACAGGAAGAAATAATGCTTATTAAGCAGGAAAACGTCTTAAAAGAGTTAAATTATACATGTTCATATAGACAAGGTGCAAAATTATTTGTCTTATTAAGCAGTAAACTTCTTAAATGGGAAACTTCTTAAGAGGGTTTCACGTACATAAATCAGTATTGAACACATTAATTGAAAATTGCCGGTTCCTTGAAACAAATATGGGGCAGTGGAACTATAAATCAGTTTTTACCAGTTTTTGAACAAATATTTACCAGAGTGACATATTTCTGGGTACAGCCTCTGTTCGGTCTTATGTGTTGCGAGTTGGAATGTATTGTCATGTCTCCCGCCTGTGTTCGCTGCTAGCTGTTGGTGGCATCCGGCTAGGGGAGGAAGTTCAAGGTTATGAAGGGGCGAGGGTTAGTTGCCTGAAAGCAGAGAAAGTAAATGGTTGTCTCCAGATAGCTTGTGACTGTTGTAAAATATGTAACAATGTGTTGAAGTTAATTAAAGGAAACAGAAATCTGGAAGAACTAATTATTTTACAGTCTATTAAGATATGCTCTAACCATCACAGAATTAACAATCTCTGATGTCGAAATGTCTTACATTTGGTGCAAGAGATTAACGCTAAACAAATGTGTCATTCTGACAAAATTTTTGTAGGTTTGCTTTTTTTTTTTTTTTTGCCATCCAATTGACATTTTTAAACTTGCTTTTATGTTACATGTGGATAATAAAGAAATTGAGTGCTGAGCATCAAAGTATTTTGACACTAAATCTATAAAAATATTAACTAGACCTTCAGTTATCTGTAGTTTGTGACTAAGTACTGACTGGATCAGACGTCTTAGATTTTGTTTGTTTATACCCTCCAGTTGTATTCAGTATTGAAGGTGCAAGAATAATTAAGTTGTATTTTCTATATGCAGTATAGTACTGTATTAAGTTGTTCATTCTCAGAATAAAAATCAAAAAGCTCATACAACTTTTGTATCTGTACATTCTCAGTAATTATACTGCAACTCTAAATGCCAAAGTGTATAGGTAGTTCATTCCACATCAAATACATGTCCAATAGCAGTGTGTTGTAACTAGTTTGACTTTGTTTCCTGTATGACTACTGTTTATATTCACTGCTGTGGTTCTCGGGCAGTTACTGTTTTCTTCTCTCCAATATGCAGTGTCTCATGTTGGGTATGTTGAGGTAATTTATTCTATAGTTCAGTGAAGTTAACTATGTGCCTTGATTGCAAGTGTAAAGTCGTACATCATTCTTGAAGTATCCTACGGAAATTTTTAAGCTAGGATCAACTCTGATTTCTTTAAGGAGGTGAATTCACTGAAAAATTTTATAGTTTTATTAATTTTTATATTTGTACAAGATATGATTTGTTTTGACTATTTTATACTGTAATGAAAATTTTTTAGCTTTCATAGCTTTTGTATAATAACGTGTTTAAGTCCAAGTTTACATAAGATGGTTGCAGGCGGCAGAGATTTTAATCCTTACATGTACTGTATACTTAATCTATTTTCTGAATGTAATAGTTAATTTGCTATTAGGCCTATTGAAATTCCAACTAGAGTTGGGTGGTGTAAAGAGGATAGGAAAAAATTGGAGCCTGCAGAATGAGGGAAAAAAAGGATCAACCTTCAGGTTCAGTCAAGGAGAAAAATGTACACTGCCTTTTATAGATACTTGGTATGTACACTGAATATTGTTACCGTATACGTGTGTGCAAAACGATGTACAATGACATTTTAATTATGCAAGGATCAGTCTCACAAAATATTTAATTATTATATGTATAGATATAGTCAATGCATGGAAGGAACGAGTTCTTTTCTTGACATGTGAACGAAGTTCAGAACTTCGTTCTTTTATTTTAGGAATTTTTGCTTGCTCCTCTGTCTTGTTGTCTATAAAATTAACAGCACAGGGATTGTTTTGTTTATGCTGACTTTGTCACGAATTTGAAACATATTTTACGTGCATTGCGGAGAACTTGTGTGAACTCCTGTTATCGCTGGCAAGATTATTAATTCTCCTAGCTAACCTGTCAGGGAAAAGGCGGATTAATACAACAGGAGAATAATGGCGAGCACGAGGCAATTTACAAAATGGCTATGGCAATTGCGAAAATTCTGTGACTCGTTTAAGCTAATACAAATTTTATACTTTGCGCAAAGTCATATTAATGTGAGGTATTAATTATGGCATGAAAATATAACTGAGTGCGAGTGCATGAATTTGGTTGAAGAGAAAGAAAACATACTGTTTAGGCGATTCTGTTCTTCGAAAAACGTGTCTCTAACAAAGCAAATTCATGATCGAAAGTGATTATTATAAATGTGCGCTTTGTATATTCACCGATTCTTCCAAATTTGTTTAGCATCATCTACATTTTAAATTGTATTGATTGCTATCGTGACTGTAGCCACTTTTTGACTTTTCCAATATAAATGTTTCGTGCTTTAAGTATGTTTTTATACGTTTTTGTAACCTCAAATTGTCTAGCCTTCTCAAGCATGTACAAGAATGTAAGAAGTATGAAGTTTGATTTATACAAGCTACAGAGGAAAATTGTCACAAAATTATTGTTACAAACATGTTGTGGTTGTGTTCTGAAGTGTGAGGAAAACAAAAGTTAATTAATTTTGGGACTTTATAATTCAGTGTGGTGGATACTTTGTTAATATGTGAATAGATATAATACTATATTTGGTGTGCAAGTTAGGGTGGTCATAAACATTTTGTCACTTTGTATATTTGAGTACTTAATATAGTGCTAATTTATTTTTGAGCCTTCAATTAAAAATATGTACATTATATAGGTGTATTATCATAGTTTTTTTTCAATGACTTAGTGTTAGTACTTGATGAACACAATTTGATTAATCTTTTTTTTTTCAATATGCTGCTGTCCCCTTGTTGAATAAAGTGTGTGTCATAAGTTTGCATCGAGACTGCATATGAATATCGTTTTAACGAGCAGTAAGTGCCGCCTTGTATGTATGTATTGCTACAGTACTTCTGTATCATGAACTGGTTGGTTTATGCTGTGTGTGTTCCATGGTAGTTGGAATTTTTTAAAAATAATTGTTAGGTTTAAACTAGTGCACCAGAATATGAATTTCTTGTTACAGATTAAACAAAAAGTATTGTGGAATTATTAACTTGTTCAAAAGAAAACCATTCATAGTTTTTTTCCCCACATATGTGCTTGAAATTCTACGCATTGCGAATTTAAGCTTTGCTGTCATACTTTTAATAAGTCTACAGTCAGATGTGCTTCGTTTGACCACTGGACGTGCACAATATGTTGTACAAGTAGGTAGCTAGAGTACAGAGAAAGTGTGTGTATTCCTCCTTTAAGCGCTGCTAAACATTTCAATAAGTAAAGTGTGTGTCTAATAAGATGAAGTACAGTGTATGTATTTGAATACATGTATACACAAAGTTTTTTTAGTACCTGTATGGCATTTTAAAATTTTCCAATTATTATATTTGGCATTTCAAACCATGGATTTTTTTTATTTATAAATATTAATATTTCTTCATCTGCCAACTTCAAGAGGTAGTTTTTATCCTGTAAATGTAAAAACATTTACAGTTTTGTTAGGTTGTAAACCTTTCTTAAATCTTTGTGTAGAGACAGAAGAATTTAGGCTCGTTAGCTAGATGAATAAATTGAACATAACATTGGCAGTACTGAGTTTGGAGTTGAATTCCATTTCTATAAGTCTAAACTGCAAAGTATAATGATATAGCATATCATATATATTTATTTCCTTTAAACTGTATCAGAACAGACCCTATTATAAAACGTTAAGTATTTTGTACTTTTTAAATGCTGAACTTTTTTTTTTGGGGTCAATATTATTAAACATTTGTCTCTGTGGTTCATAGGACCAAGCTGCATTGGTGGACCTGATGCTTGACTTTGTCGAAGCCATGAATCCAGAGGTGAAGTTCCGTAGAGAATTCAGTGTGCTGAAGGATCGCGACCTCGCTGGTGAGCTGAAGGATATCTGGATGGCGATCCAGGTGAAGCGAGAACGTGAGCGGGAGATCTTGAGGCGAGGTGAGTGGCGGGAGCGGATGGGTGTTGCGGTGGAACAGCAAGACGGGCTGGCAAGGCGAGAGGCAGAAGACGCAGACAACAAGCAGGAGAATCACAAAGCTCCGAGGCACGTTGTGCAGAGGGACGTCTTTCCCTCATCTTCAGATTCGTCCGAGGACGAAGACAAGGGCGACGTGTCCTCTAAGCTCCAGAATGGCGATAGTGACAGTAAAGGATCGAGAGAGCCCTCGGACTGCGGAAAGCACCACCTGTCATCACCACGCCGGGGACCGCAAGCGAGGAAGCAGCCTCGTGATTCAGCATCCGTCTGTCAAGACGAGAATGTGGCAGACAACTCCCAGGACCACCACTTGGCTGACTGCATGGTTCACTCGCCGATTCGCCACAACTTTATAGACCCAAAAGACGAAACAGAGGCCCCAAACACTCACGACACATCCTGCGACCATCATGGGAAAGATGACAGAGTCACCAGTAGACCGCCGGAGAGGGATTCCATCTTGACTAACTCTATGAAGGAGCAGGTTATGAGATTGGCACAGTTGTAATATAGACTGTTTTTTTTCTGTTATTCTTAGTAGGAAACACTGATAGAATTTGAATAGATAAATTCCACGTGATAAAGTGTTACCAGTTATACAGTATTTGTGATGAAATATTTAATTACGTAATTATTTCCCACAATTTTTGTGTTCGATGTTATCCATGGTACTGTTCCTTTGTTCACATCCTTTATGCGAAGGTACAGTTTACATTGTTTGTGGGTGGTGTGGATTGGGAGTAAAACTGCATGAACCATAATTAAATTCTCAAAATAAAAATAAAAAGATCTGCACTATTTTTTGTTTGTAAGACATCTACAGTATATTTTAAGGCAGAGGGTTTAGATTTCAGCATAAGGGTGTGTAAATAAACAATACACGAAAATATTTCATTTCATATGTATTATCACGATCAGTAGGGTTTGGTTGGTGTTTCATTGCTCGGTAACTGTAATGAAAGTTACTTGTGTTTTTTTTAATGGAAAAGATGCTCTGAAATGTGATATATCCCATAACTACTGACAAAATAAGTTATTTTAATATGGCACGGGTAATACCTGCCTGTCCTCAAAGTATGTATGAAAATGAGTGCAAACTTTTATTTTCCAATTGTAAAAGTGATGATATGGAAGAAAAAGCTCATGAATATATTAAGTCGGAAATACTTGTGAGAGGATTTTAGCAAAAGTAGCAGAAATTAACTGCTACTGACATGAGTTACAATACCGTATTTACGCGTGTATAACACACCCATTTTTTACTAAAAACCAGTGTCAATAAATGAGGAGGCTGTTATACACGAGACAATTTGAATAAAAAATTTTTGTTTCTAAAAGACGTTGTTATAGCCTACTACAATAACTTTAGATAATGAACACTGTTATGAATAACGCGTTGAACGATCCCTTTAAAAAATATTTTTTAAATAACAAAGTTCAGTACATAACCTGAAACATAACCGGTACTCACGTCGCAAACAAATATGGCGGCTGCGATGTTCTCCTTCAGTCGTTGTTTATTTAGGCAATATTTATTTATTCAGATCCTACATTGGAATTGGATAGTGAGCACTCACAGAACAGAAGTGAACAGAAAAATGGGAAAACAAGGAGTTATATACTGCCTACATAATTACATTTGTGTTGATAAAATCACAACTCCTTCTGGCCACGCATTTCCATTGTGTACTGACGGTAAACTTTCGTGAAACAGTTCTTTAACAGTTTTCTTCTGCATATCACACGTCTTGTAATTCAAATGGTGCGGTGTAACTATTCCGTGCTTTCATCGCTTTTTTATTATGGCCGCATGTTTGGTGGCTTTCTGCCACACCAAATACGCCATACAACAACACGTCGACGTCATCAGAGTTCCGACCAAAGAATATCTTCGCAGCAGATATTCCACTCTGGAATACGCTCGTATGCAACGGCCGCAAATGCTGAAGAGTATGTAGCGAAGACACACCACTTGTACCCTAAAACACGTCTTTCTTTCTGAAAATGTTTTTGGAAAAATATTACTTTAAAATAATAACTTGGATGACATTATTATTTTCTTCGATGTTCAATGGTCCACGTTAATGGCTAGAAAGTAGTTCTTTTTTGCCGGGGCTGTTATACACGAATATTGTATATTTTTAATTTATGAAAGTCAAAATTGGGGAGGGTGTTATACACGGGCGGGTGTTATATTCGCGTAAATACGGTATATGTTTTAGGTAATATGTTTCTTATTTAATCAAATTGTTTTGGATATGTTAGTATTAATTTTAGCAAAACTATCTTCAAATAGTCCAGTCAGTGGAGACATACTGTATTGTGGGTCTAACGTAAAATAGGTGTTAGATTATTCTCGTCATAGTAATAACATTAGGTGAATAAAGTAATATTCTTAGTTTTCTACCTCGAGATTTTCTGCCCATCCTGCCATTTTGGTAAAACGCAGCAAAGCATCACATTACAAATATTTGTATCTAATTTCTTGCAAGTTGTGTGGAAAAAAAGTTACTTCATAAAAATGTAAATTTTATTCAATTTAATGTAGAAAATATTTTTTTTTATCCAAGAAGTAGTTTCCAAAATATGTAATATAAGGGAGTATGTAATCCAGTGTATTTTTGTTTGGCCCAGGTCCACAGTATGCTGTGTTAGTGGATGCCTCAAACGACCTGGCTACTTTTTGCCATAGTTTACACATCATAGAACTTTAGGCACTCGCTGTATGAGCTATATGTGATACCGTATATGCACATGATGCATTCTAATAGCTGTAATTTTTATAGGAAAAGACAGAAATGTGATAGTGTATAGAAACCACAGGTGTACCCAAGGATGTGTTTTAGGGGTTAAAAAACCCTTCACTTGCTCTTTCTCTTTGCCACTGAAAAAATTATAAATTAAAGTTATAATTTTACCATTGGAAGTTTGTACAAGACAGTTTAAAAATTCCAGTTCCACGACAAATTAATTAACGGAATACTTTAGGGACATTTTCAGACTGGAATTTACATTCTTTACTTGAGCCTCCAGATTACTCAAACATTGTAATTTTTAATCACGGAGAACTAAGTTTTTTGAATTATGTTGTCTTTGATATGTATGGCAGTTGCTTCCTAAGGCAGGAAACACGTGTAAAGCACTTGCCAGCGAGAGTGTGGTGGGATGACATATCTCATTGTTTGACATTATGTGCTTCACTTTAAGTTTAAAATATTGGAGCCCCAACCTCTGAAATGTTATCTTGGGATTGCCTCTGATAGAAACGCACATATTTAAGTTGTTAACAGCATGTAAGGATACATATTTTCAATTACTGTATACAGTTGTAACCCCTATTTATGAGGCCTCACGTGCCTGAGAATTATCTCGTAAAATCGGGGTTAGGCCTCCCCATGCCGGAGAATGAACTCGTAAAATTTCTGCATCATAAAACCCAGTACTCGTAAAATCGGGGTAGTACTGTAGTTTGTCTCGTGTAAGAATCCTGCCTCAGGTGATTTCTACACTCAGGTGACTGTCAAACTGTGCAGTATACAAGTGTTTAGTGCAAGAATTCTTGTTTTGACAGTTGTAAAGACCGTCATGTCTGAAATTTTTACATAAAAATAATTTTGCTTTCGAAAAACTGCTGAGTTTTACAGACTTGTATAATGCACTGTATGACAGTCAGTTCTGTGTGCGTGTGCAGAAAGTACCTGAGGCAGCGGCAAACACTGTTTATTTCCATGGAAACTGCTTTGAAAAGAAATGAGAAATGACAACATAACTATCAAATTGTTTAGTTCTTACATGGTACATACTATAACAGTGTGTGTGTACCAATATGAGTTATGTATTATGTTAGTTCAGATACAGTGTATATGTTAACCAGTTAAAGAAGAATGATCATGTGTGTGGGTTTATGCATGAGTTAAATTACAAGTAACAGACGTTCGTAGTACTGTACTATATTCTAGCAAGCCAGTTTTCCTTGTTTTCTCCTCACCTGATAAATTCCTTAATTCTTACTCAAATATAACAAATGACAGTGTGTATTGGGAGAAATTAAACTGTTCTATAGATTTTGACCTAGCTTGTACATGTCTAATGTTCTTTATTTTTTGTGTTTACGTTTGTCTGGGTCAGTGAGAATTCTGGTCTGCCATTATTACTGAACATTTCTGATTTGCATGTAAAATGCAAAACAGTATCAAATACTATATGCTAAAGTGTTTTTGAAAAATATCAACATTAAAACTTCAAAATGTTGCAGTGTCAGTATGAATACTTCTCACTGTTCATGTTGTGTTATAGTTTATCTGAAAGGTATGATATTTTAATTTATGTAAACCTTTAAAAATTCTTACATATCATGTATTTGTTATATACAGGATGAATCGGGAGGAAAGGTACATGCTTTGAGGGGTGATTGTACTGGTGATTCTGAACAAACTGTTTCTAATAAACATATGCCCTTTTCTTAACAGTTTCAGAGAAATCGAATGAAAACAACAAAGAATGGTAAATGTGCAGGTGATGGTAAATCACGATACTGT
Organism: Medauroidea extradentata; assembly: GCA_003012365.1. Taxonomy (NCBI): domain Eukaryota; kingdom Metazoa; phylum Arthropoda; class Insecta; order Phasmatodea; family Phasmatidae; genus Medauroidea; species Medauroidea extradentata. The sequence goes on along the minus strand of PNEQ01013572.1, from coordinate 22,750 downwards.
TATCGTATACTTTGTTTAATTGTGTACATATCCTCACAAAACATGTTCAAACACTCCACCACCAACTTCAATGCATTTTGCTGCTCTGATAGACAGCTGCTGTGTTGCTGATCTGAGCTCATTAGTACATTGCTTTACTTGAGCACAAGCATGGTAAATACGAGCGAGATGTTCCTCTCTTGTGTCTACCCTGCGCGTGTAGACTTCGCTTTTAAGCCACCCCCACACACAGTAATCCAATGGGGTAAGATCAGGTGACCTCGGTGGCCAAGCAATGACTCCATGGTGACCGATCCAACGCCCAGGATACGTTTCATTGAGGTACTGTGTCACTGGCCGTACAGAATGTGCAGGAGCTCCGTCTTGCTGAAAGTACATACGAGCTCTTGTTGCCAAAGGGATATTCTTCGTGGAGTCATTGCTTGGCCACCGAGGTCACCTGATCTTACCCCATTGGTTTACTGTGTGTGGGGTTGGCTTAAAAGCGAAGTCTACACGCGCAGGGTGGACACAAGAGAGGAACTTCTCGCTCGTATTTACCATGCTTGTGCTCAAGTAAAGCAATGTACTAATGAGCTCAGATCAGCAACACAGCAGCTGTCTATCAGAGCAGCAAAATGCATTGAAGTTGGTGGTGGAGTGTTTGAACATGTTTTGTGAGGAAATGTACAGAATTAAACAAAACATACGATAACAGTATCGTGATTTACCGTCACCTGCACATTTCCCGTTCCTTGTTGTTTTCATTCGGTTTCTCTGAAACTGTTAAGAAAATGGTATATGTTTATTAGAAACATTTTGTTCAGAATCACCAGTACAATCACTCCTCAAAGCATGTACTTTTCCTCCCGACTCACCCTGTATACGACCTTCGAATTAGGTGCAACACCACAGATAAAACTGTTTTGTAAAGTACATAACTGCATTGTACAAAAAATTGTATTTGTTTATTTTTTGGTTCATTGTGTGAAATATTTTTTTTTTTATAATTTTTATATTTTGAGAATTAATTCCTATTTTTACAATATCATTCTAAATATGTACTGTATTCTTTAATGACAATGGACAGGGCAAAGATGTATTATATGTGTATATAGCCTGATACCCTCAGAACTTAGGCAGAATAGTTCAAGCAAATACATATACAGCAGTGCATTGTTATTTGAAATGTTAGGCACATTTATAATTTGGGAAATATGTGTGTATGTTCATTAGTTTCTAATTTATTTAGAAGCCCTTAAGAACTCATATACCATTTTGAACTGCAGTATTAAAACATCATTAGGCCGTGGGTTCCTGTTTACTCTGGTTTTGCAAATATTATTATATTTTAAAACTTAAATGTGAGCTGATATCGTAAAATTTGTCTCATAGTTGTGTGGCGAAAATATTTTTTAGTTTGAAGTAATTTTTTTCTTCAAAACAAAAAATGTACAGTATATGTAATTTTGCGTGATTGCCAACTTAAAAAATATATATAATTAAGTTGATACAGTTATTAACTAAAATTATAAAATTTTTTTTTTTGTTTTGAAAAAAAAAAAAAAAAGCTTTGCCTCATAGTATAAAAGGTATGTTCAATATGTACATCTGTATGACAATTTTACAATATCTGCTGCCATTTAGGATTTTAAAACGTAAAATATTCACAAAAAACAGCATACCGTATCTACCCATGTACTACCTACCCCCATGTAAGACTCACATCCCAAATTTTCGACATACTCTCAAATTTTCTCTTAAGTCCCAATTTAATTGCCTTTTGTTCAAAAACATAATTAAATAACATTTAAATGTTACATGAAGTGAATATGTGGCCGACATCTTAAGGATTAAATTATGCCCTAAAAGTATAAATAGGGCTTGTCACTGTTTGATGTGGTGAAAGCACGAAGGATGGTGGGCACGCAGCTGCAAGGCACGAAGGCACGCGAATGCTCCTCAATGGCAGCAGCATCTACTGCGTTCTTTCAGCAGTTGTCGGTGCTTTGAGAGAGTACTGTACTCTGTGACTCATTCTAGCGGAGCAGTGAATCACTATCTTTTTCAGGCTCTATTTGGCCACAAACCTTGATTTCTGTCTATGGTGGACTGCACCCCAAATTTTCAGTTTTATATATATATATATATATATATATATATATATATATATATATATATATATATATATATATATATATATATATATATGTGTGTGTGTATATATATAAAACAGGTGTGGTGGTACATGGGCAAATACAGTAATCAGGAACCTGTGGTTTGAAAGGTGCTGGCTACTTGCTTCCTACGCTGGAAACGTGGCGTGAGGAAGTATAGAGATTGACACTTTTGAACAAAATTCATGTCCTGCATTGAGAAGTGGAAAGTATATGTAAAAACAATTATGAATAGGTGTTTTTGAGTGTTTCGGGCTTGAAATCGACGATTTGCACTCAATTTTCAGGGTTTTTAAAAATCTACCGAAAAGATCCTGTAGGAGTGTGGAATACACCAAGTTGAACAAAAACTTCGAGGTGGCATACATACTGTACTGTATATCAGGTGTCTTCAACCTGCAAGACAGCGTGGGCCATATTCACAATCTGAGTGCAGACCACTAAAAACTTCTACTGTGGTGTGACGAAATGTAAAATACTTGTAGTGTTCAAAAACATGTTCAATTATTAATGCATGTTTTATTTTATAAAGGCCAGCGGACTACTAGAGAAAGATCTCCGTGGGTCATCTGTGGCCCACGGGTCATGCATTGAAGATCCTTGCTGTGTATGTAGGTTTGACAGGTACTGTACTGCTCTCGCTAGGACTATGGGGTAGACAGCACCCTTACGATGTTCCCACTTAGGAAGTTTTATGCATATATAATCTCGGAAATTTCACACCATGTCATTTTAGATGTGTAGTTTAACCCTTTTAAGTTGTCCTGGATTATAAAATGAAATTGTTCAGTTCGTACAGAAACATCTTAGAGTTTAAATGGATATATAGGTATAATGCATATTCCATGGTGTGTGTCTAAACATACATCTAAGGACGAAATTGCCCACATAAAACTGATGTGTTATGCAGCAACTAGTTACTGGTATAATTTTAACTTACATGTTTGTTAATTTTATTTTTTAGTTAATGTGTCGGTTGATCACAGATCTGGTGGATGTATAAACTCATCTCATAATACTGATTTGTGTATGATGAACTTCGCTGGTGTCATTTAAGAATAATTTTTGCGTAGATTATGTATAGTTAATTCGAATGCCATCCATGCATTATAGCTGTGCAGGAAAATTTTAAAATGTGTACTGTAGTACAATAATAGCCTCTTGCGTACAAATATATATTAGCAACAATAAAAACAAGATCAAAAGATGTTTGGTTATCGTTATTGTATTCTTGTGTAACTAATTTTTTTTTTTTTAATTTTGTACTTGGTCTGTATTTATCAGAGAGATATATATAAAAATATGTATTTTAATTTATTGTAGAATTATGTTCCAAATGGTTGGTATTGAAAATGACTGTAGTAATTTAATATTGTTTTCTGAATTTTCAGGATTCTAAGGGGTTGTTAATTTTTAGCATGTTCTTTCAAAAACCTTTTCGAAAAATGTTATAGGTATTTTATAGTTAAGGAATGTTGTTTTGACTACTTGCATTTCTGCAGTATTTGAAATATCCTAGAGAAGTACAAAACCTGTTTTATTATGTATTGATTTTGTTTTTGATATAGTTCCTTGTTGCTTTAAGCAAAAGCTGCAATTCAGTTTCTGCATTTTAAATTTATATGATATGTGTCTTTTTTTAATTGGGATACTTAAACCTATCTTCATATTCAAATTACCATACGAGGCACCTACAGTTTAATAGTTGCATGCTATACATAGTACTGAAATGCACTAAACTCAATATTTTTAAAGCTGTAGGAATTTTGTTATAGTAGTCAGGAGTAATTTCCAACTTTATGTGCATTGTGTATAAAAATTTTTATTTTTATGTAAATATCTGCTCAGTGGGCAGTCACAGTGTTATTTAAAACGTTGTTGGTAATTTTTCGTCGTGTTTTGCAATAATGCAAGTGTCTTGCTTCTTGTTTCAGTTGTATTTCCAGTATTGTTATGTCAAGCCTTGTGCATATGTTAAAACAGTCCATTTGTTTTAGAACAAATACATATCTGTGTAGCACTTGCAAGAGTTTTTCTGATTCAGTATTATAAATTATATTCAGTGTTATGTTATTAAAATCACAGCTCGTAATTGTTTTTATTGTTTAGTTCAGACAGGATGTATCGTAAATGTTGTACCAAGTCTGTGTAACTGTTATTGTGAAAAAAAATCCTCTTGTATGTTATTGGTATTTTCATATTCTTGGAAACTAACCTTTGTGTTAAGGCTATGTTTTACCCTGCCATATTCAGTTGATTTTTTTAATGAGAAATTGGGGAATATTTGAGTTTTTGTGATTTTTTATTTGCATACAGTACAGAAAGTTTTTCTCTACATTGTTATGTTGTCAGCGTAAATCTGAAATCAATAAAATGTAGTATGCATTTATCTGTTAGCTTGATGTGTTAACACAGTCAGTGTTCTCTGAGAATTGCATGATCTGTTCAGTATTGGTCTGTATTTATATTGCAATGAACTAGGTATCTGTACCGGAGCACTGCTTAGTGCATTTTTCCACGGAAGTGCAGTCACGATGTTTCACTAGTATCAAACTAGCTTCTTCAGACTGTAAGACATGGCACACTGCAGTCCAGTCTGCAGTGTGTGCTGTTACCTGTAAGTCTAGTGGCCGGAAGGCGAACTAAGCATGGCGGAAATTTCAAACACCGGGCAGTAATGTAGGTCAGGTTGTGATGGCTTGTAATGGACAAGGGGGAAGAAAAAAAGGATTACTATCTGATATTGAGGCCTGGAGGCTGTCTGGATTTTGTAATGTAATGGTGTGTCAGTTCCCAGCATCTGAGCTCTGAGCTATTGCAAGAAGATGGCAAGGATTTTACAATGGGGAAGTTTCCTATTTTTAAATTTTATTTTTATTTAAAAATATGTTTAATTTAATGATTACAATTAAAACAGAAATAATTGTGCACAAGTACTCACAGGATGGTACTCGCAGATAGAAACACACACACATAGGACGAACACATTTCTCCGCGGACGCGCAGTCACAATGTTTCGCAGACTACATCTACTTCATCAGGTGAGTGGAGGCACACTGAAGTCTATTGTCCAGCGGTGGTTGGTAATCAGTACACCTAGCGGCCAGAGGGCAAACTAAGGTGCGGCGGGAAGTTTGAAACGTGGGTTTGTTATCTGAGGTTAAGGCTAGGTGGCTGTCTGGATTTTGTGATGTATTTTATGTGCTAGTTCCCAGCGTCTTAATTCTGCTTTGTTTTTGTTTTTCAACTGTTGTAGGGCCCTCACCACTCTGGTTGTATAACAGGAATCAAAGTTGGAGTTATGAAGTGCTGCATGTGCAGCAACTGGCTTCTCATGTGGATCAAACTCCGCTCCAGTTATGGCTTTTTTGGTGTCAGCTCTGTGGCCATTCATCCTCTATCTGAGAGTGTTGGTGGTTAGGCCGATTTACTCTGCATTGCAGTGAGTGCACTGTAGCTGGTAGATGATGTTTTAAGTTGCATAGTTGTAGCTTCCTGGTATGGGGTAGGTTTGGTTTGTCTGTCTGCTATTGAATGATGTGGAAGGTTAATGTATAGCACAGGAACCGCAGCGTGGTTTATTACAAGGGTGCATGGCTGCCCCACCTGGAAAACGGCTTAGCCAATAGGCGAGTTCAAGGCACCTGTGATTGGCCGATAAATTCGAGAGGTGGGCGGGATTTTGCGAAATGTTTCAATAGATATCAGCACTTGTAAGGTAGTTGTCACGGATGTTCGCAAAAATTGTAATAACAATGGGAAGAAAAATTGATTTTTAATAGATAAATTAATGTTATATTATGTTCCCGACTCGCGCAATCAGAACGCTAGATCACCAGTCTCTTAAGAACAAGCAGGTTTGCTTAAAGACATTCAAACTGTTGGCTTGGTAGAGTAATTTTTTGGACGTGCGCAACCTTCATACGGTTGGCCTTAAACCAAAATGTATTATTCTTAAGCATATTTGATTCAATAAAATGGATTTGTAGTAAGCTATCCATCACTCCAGAATTTTAATTAAACTGAAAAACTCAAACCTACCACTAAAATGTCTTAATGTGTGAAAACTACCTTGCTGTCTTGCTCCTCTCAACTCGCTCAGTACCAGTGAAATCTTTGTTACTAACTAAGAAAATCTCCAACTGTAACGGTGGATGCATGGACAATGTGCAAATTTTACGAGTTATTTTTTAAGTAATCTGGTCCATATAATTTGCCCAGTTTTTTAAGTCAGCGTAAGATTACGAAACATACTATAATGCCTTGCGGGTGGACGGCAAATGAAAACAGCTGTTTAATTTCGTCATACGCGTCTTAGCCAATGAGAATGCATTTTCAATATTTACGGCGGAGTTTGAAAATATGGCATTTTTAAAGCTCAATAACTTTAAAATTAAAATACGCACGGAATTATTACTTTATGTGATTGCATTTGGTGCAAAAGTATTTCTGAAGAATCATGTAAATTTTAAATTGTTTTTCTAGGTACAACCCCCATTCTGGTGCTGTAGCAGGAGTCAAAATCTTGCTTGTGGAAAACTCCATGAGCTGCAACTAGCTTTTCTTGTGGGCAGATATAGCATCTAGCTAAGGCTTGCTTTGTGTCAGCTCTGTGGCCATTCGTTCTCTGTGTTATATTGTTGGTGGTGAGGCCTATGTACTCTGCATCACAGTGTTTGCGCTGGAGCTGGGATATGTGTGGTTTGTCAGGCTGCTGTTGAAGTAGGTAGACTGCTGGTGAATGGCACAGGAACCACAGCGAGAACCATTGCAGAGGTAGGAAGAGCCTCTGGGGTTGACTGTTGCTGGAGGTTGAGGTTGGTGGGAGTTTCGGACAGGCTAGTTTATTGCAAAGGTTGAGTGGTTGTTTGAAAACAAATCTGGAAAGTTTTTAAAACAAGTCCTATGTTTGTAGTGAAGAATTCTACTACAGGTTAGGAAAATAAACAAATTTTTTATGATGGACGAGTTTGGCAATGGGGAAAATGATGCTGCTGGTTGCGCTAGAATTAGCAAGGAGGCTACGAACTTTGCTGATGTTAGGATTCACAAATGTGACATTAGTAAGGTAAATCCGGGTAGAAATATTTCAATCGTGATGCATTTAAGTAGTCAACTGAACCATATGCGTCTGCATCCAAATATTTAATTTAGCTAATTGCTTTAATGCAATCAATCAAAATCTGATTTTTGTTGAGAATCTTGTTAATGTGACAGAGAAAACTCTTGCCAGTTACTTACCATAGTCACTTTGATTATCACAAAGTCGCAGTTGAAGTCTTTAAAATGTTGCCTTCGGAAATTGGAACTCAACTCGTGAAAAAATCACCGCAGGGTCACATTCCTGAAACCTCTGCAAAGTTTGTAGTGCTCTTACTGATAGCAGAGAACTAGCAGCAGAATTATTCCCTTGCCAAACTAACAACATTCCTAACCTGAACTGTCAAATTTACCTTACTCAGGGCAAACTGGAAGGCTGAAGGGGAATTACATAATTATTACATATGAGCACATTATCAGTATGTTTCAGGACACTTCATCATAATAAATGTAAAGAAGTTTACATCATTTCACTGTTCAATATGAAAATTAAAAATTAATATTTTAGCAGCTACCAATGAATTGTTCTAATTATGTCTGAGAATCAGCTGAATAATACCTGGTTCGTGGTTTAAAAATATAATTTTACAAAATTTTTTTAAAAATTAAATACTGTAACAATGAGCGAGATAAAAAGCATGCGACTCTAAAAGTTTTTGAATTCGTAAATCCTTATTTCACAAATAGGTGAAACAGGTAATTTAGATCCAATACAGGCAGTAGTTAGCCCTTTTGTAATAAACCTTTCAGAATAATTATTTGCCTGTTACTCTATATAGTTTTCCATTAACAACAGTTAACAGTGCTATTTGTGTAGCTGGCAATGAATTATTAAATGTAGTTTACTGTACTTCCATTAAATTATTTTGATCCAACCACGCAGGTGCTACTTCCAGCACAATTAAATTTACACTTGGGCATAAAATGACGCTTATGGCCTCTTTGCGACCACCACCACAGAGTTCATAGTTTCACAGAGAAATAGTGTAAACGAGCTTTGACACTAAATTGTGTATTCAGCGAGCTGTTTGTTGTACGATTATACACATTAAAGGTATCAGAATTGAATGTATGTTGATATAACCATCAAATGATATAAAGTCTTACATATTCTTTGAACTGTAATGTTTTATGACTACCAGATTTTGTATTTGGTATTATTATTAAAATGTGCGCGTTTATGTTCTCGCCTGAAGGCTTTTGTTATTGCTTGGACGTAAATTTAAACTAAGATTAGTTTTAAATATTACGTCTGTTGTTTTATAGTGGCAGTGGCAATTTTCTCGTAATGTGATGTGAAGCCAACTGCACACATATATTTGTGCGTTTCATTATTGTAATAGGATATGTCGTAGGCCTACAAGTGTCACTGTTTGTAAGTATTTTAGAATGGACAAGCACAAAACAAATAGTACAGTATTTAGTTTCCTGAGTGTTTGTTTAGCCATGTATTTTGTTAAAAATGTTATTGAACTGAGGATATGCGTAGGCCTATTTCACATATAAGATGTTTGTCAAATTTATACTCGCAAACATTTTTAAAACATTTCCTATTATTTGACACTGTTATAATATTATGTTTACGTTTTGAGGAGATAAACTTTAATACAGACGATTTGAATACAAAATTGTTGACCATTTATTTTTGAATCATGTACAAACAATTTGGTAGGAAAGATAGGAGTGCAGTGCGTTTATTACTATAAAGAGCTGACCTACAGAACGTTACAGATGGCTGTTAGTCACCACTTGTGTGTTTAATGAGAAGATATTGTGGATCTTTTTTCGGAGAGTGGAATGTAGACAGACATTGCACAAACCTATGTGGCAATGTTTATACGTATTTACATGTAGCAGGAATTGACGGAAAATATAAATTGTGCAGGGCTCTCAGAAGTGCTTAGTTTATCCCAAACCGCCTATAATGGCCTGCAAAGATGTTTTTGTACAGGGATGGTATTAACATGGTTTGGGACCTACAATAGTTCAGTTGGAAGTTCTCAAGGTCTTTATGTGCTTAATTTTACATAACAAATAAACATGGATCCAGCAATGAATTTTGAGGGGGTGAACTTCAATAACAAACAAAAACCTCTTGGAATTTTTTACAAGGAGAAAGCAGCACGAGCCGACACTCCTTTGGCGAGATTGTCTACATTTTCCCCTATAAATAAGCCGTCATTTCGAAATTGTCCGTTCCCAAGTTCACTTTTGAGATCCTTTCATTTTACAGACTTGTATTTTTTGGGTGGTTTAGGGGGGGGGGGGAGTCAATCGCCCCTGCCACCCGCTCCCCTTTGGATTCGTCACTGGTTACAATTCTTATGAAACGATTGAAAAAAATATACTTTTTCATGCTGTCATTAAATGACAACGGAAACATCCTTCTTTATTCATTTGGATTTTTTACTGGCATGTCAAGTTACCAATTTTTTTTTAAGTTAAGGAGCATGCGTTAACTACATAAATTACTTGTAAGTTCGTATTCTTTTTTAAAGGCTAGTGAATAAGCGAATGTTTTTTTTAGCGTACAGTTTTAATGTGCACAGCTTTGTCAGTGTTAATGTGTCCAGTATTACTGAAACATGACCTTATGTTGTTGAGTGGTTTATCATTTTAACTGTGAATGTTACTTTACCTGTTTCAGTTACTTGATGTATTATTGTATATAATAGTTTTCCTGTATGTTGTCTGCAAATTAAACTTTTTGCATATATAGTTGCTTTCTTTTTTTCCATCCTTCTTGTACAGGATTATTTCACCGTGTACTATTAGACAGTTTCATGAGAATATCATTCTTTATTGCTATAGATGGTTCATGCTAAAGTGAGCATTATTGAAGGCCACCTTGTCTTAATAATAATTTTAAATATTATTTATTGTGACCTCACACTTTAACTGTAGAGTATGGTACTATCTACACACTTTGATTGTTACTCAGGGTGATTTGTTTTAGTTAAAAAGTGGCCGGAAACTGTTTACCTGAATATGGAAGAAGCAACTAGGATTTCAAAAGAGCTCACTTTATCCCAGCCACCTATAGTTGAGGATACATGTTAAAGGCAGTGTTTACAAGACACAAGATATAATTTTGTAAAAGATTTCTCATGTATACTGGCGAGCAGCTCCAGCTCTGGATGTTTTGACGGGGAGTGCCCATTCCTAAAAAAATGTGTATTTTAATGTACAAAATAATGCTATGTAAGGCGTTACCTCGCCAAAATATGAATATCCCACATTAAGACATTGTTATATTATCAGGATATAAGTAAGGTAATTGGGCTTCACATCTCGTCAACAGTGAGGTCATTATAGACTGTGACACAACTTGGTGCAAAGAAAGGAATGTACCATTTAAAATTTACAACAATCATTAACGTGCTAGTAATTGTACGTTAAACGGAATTTCTGAATCCTTGTATATATTACAATTCCCTGCATCCTCTTTGTATTTAAATAAAGAAAATATGTGTTAATGACTGCTGTATGGGTTTACAGATTTCCTCTTCACACAACTGAAGTTATGATTTATCCTCACACCTTTGTGATTAATGTACAGATTACAACACAACCAGCATAGATCGACCAATAGAATCCTTTATTCCAATCAGCTTGCAGAGTCTCTCACCAAACGTAAGAGGTGTTTTCAATAGCCAGCACTAGTTTTGCATGTATCTTGCATCGTATGAAAGATTCATTAGGGAAACTTGATTACTTTTTTTTTTTTTTTACAGACTGTGAGCCATGTGTATGTGTGTCCACACTGCACAAGTCTGTGCACAAAATTAATTAATAAAACTATTTGGTATTTGTGTGTATTGAAAAAAAAATGAATACATAATAGGTTGAAAATTACGTATGCGTAGATGCACGTGAAGACAATTCAATTAGATTTTGCAGACAAATTACACCAGACATAAAAAAACTGCACTTGGAAGTACTATCAATAATGATTACCTAGTTTGCTTCTCCACCTGAAGAAAGCCAGGAGGCTGAAAATTTGTGCTTCTTTGTTTTCTTGTTTTTGAGTTTGTTTTAATTTTCTGCTGTTGGCTATTCCAGTCTCTTTTATTTTATTGTATTTGTGATCTGTTCTTAGTGCTGTCCTGAATGTTGTCGGTAACATAGACAAGCTCTTGATAACGAAGGTGTTTATTCTGATTAGTGAAAATATTGTACTATAATGTGTACAGAATGTAACAGCAACAATAACCACCGAAGTGCGGAAGCGCTGTGCGACCCAAGCACGCCTGATTCTAGCCTATAAGACAAGTCAGTGAATTGGTGTGCAGTCTATTCACTAGTAGCTTGCCTCAAGAAGAAATACAGGGGCAACACCTTCAGTTTAGAATAGCATAACGTTAAAGGTATGTTGTCTATTGTAGTGTATTCTTTATTTGAAGATTCTGTGCTAAGATTTTAATTCCTAAATATGACTGTGAAGACACCCATTTTCAGTTGCAAAAAATAAATCTTTACAGAATAGTAGTGGACACATGTATAAATAACATTATTCATCTAAGCAAATGTTATGTATGTTGAGCAGTTGTCAAATGAACTACTATGTGTCAAATCTCTGCCAGCCATTTGGCGGCCACAGTTAGCATAGCACAGTGACAAGTGGAATGATGGTATTTGACGACAGCTGTTACGGGATTTGTTTGACAATGAGTTGCCATTGCGTTCATTATGGATTTGTGGACTAATGTGCTTTCATAATGGAGACTAGCTTCAAGAGAAAAGATTCAACATGATCTACAATGCATCTTTAAGTAACTTGTAAACATGTGAGTAAACCGTAGACGTGTCTAGACATTTTCATGAGGAGGCTCTGCTAAATTTCAAGTGGTGTAAATCGGTTTTAATGTCTATGCTATTAAGTACATGTTAAAAATAGACTGTATGTTTGTAAGTATTATTCCCAACTTAAAAACATTTCAAGTAATCCTACAATTTTTACATGTAGACTTTATATGTGTATATAGGGAAGAAAGAGAACCAAGCAACGTCATTGTCACATACTTTCTGGCTACAATCCTTGCATTGTTATTCAAAGAATGGATGCACTCAGTGGCAGATTTAAGGAGGGGGGGGGGGAGCTACCTGGCTGAAGCCCCCACCAAAATAGTGTTCAACATTATGTAGCCGAAGTATGTTCAGTCGCCTCAAGGAAACTGGAGTTTTGTTCCATGATGATCCAAGTACATTTAATGTGTCCTACTTGTATGTTGTTTTTAATGTTCTTTAACTGTAAACAACCAGACTTTTGAGATGGCTGGTGTTTTTTACAATCCATAAAATCACGTGGGCCTCCCCCAAAATATGTTTCGAATTCCGCCACTGGTTGCACTTAATAAAACAGTGATACTGGGACAATTAATGTATAGTTGGAATATTTTTGTGTTGAATAGCTACATTAGGACAAGGAAGGAGGCGTCATGGCCCATCCTGGGGGGCCGATCAAATATCGCCACCTGCTATTTGCACCAACGCAGTGCAGAGCAAGTTAAACGGGTTCTCTATGGCATTACGTGAGTATATAATTCCAATGCAGTGCAACCAGACGCAGCGCAGGTGCAAATTTTGCGTTGCACACATAAAAAGCGATATTTAATCGGCCCCCTGGAGGACACATCAATGACAGCTATCAGCAATGATTTAACACTGATAAGAACAACAATATGTCACACACAAGAATAGTAACAACTATACTTATTAATTAATTAATTTATTTATTTATTGGAGGTTTTGATGTGTCCTCGAACAGCTTCAGTATCTTGGTAAAAGTGAATGAGAAAAGGCAAGGGCCTGCATTACGAACGATCACAGCTTTTGCTCCGAGTGATTTGGGAAAACAATTGAAAACTAAATAAAATAGAATGGTGTCTGCCCAAATGCAAAGTAACCATGACAACAAAATTACACCAAAGGAGAAGAACAGAGCTATACCAGACAAGTACAGTAACAAGAACACACAAAGAAATAAGAACTAAACAATGTGTACAGGGGTATGCACAGAACTTGCTTAGATCTCCAGTATGACTCCTGATTTCAGTTTAATGTATATTTTTCCTAAATCACTACGAGCTAATGCTGAAATAGTTCCTGACTACTAGTCATGGTTGCTGGTCGTAATTTTTGCCGCTGCTGGCCTTTAATAACTATTGTATTTTGAAATTATTCCTACCGAAGAATAGGGGTGGGCGAAGCTTCGAAATTTCGAAGCCGAATCGAATATTTTAATTATTCGATATCATATTCGAAATAAAATTTTTACTTCGAACTTCGAAAAAAATACTACAATTTTCTGATGGTTATAAGTCATCTTAAAAATTGTCGTTATTTGGCCAAAAGTTAACTATGGTGTCGCATTTACGTTATTATAAACGTTCAAAGATTTTATTTGATACTAACCACACACATTGGCTAGTGGACCATGAAAACATAACCTTAATAGCATACATACAAAGCAGTCGAAACTAAAACGTCAACAACTAATTTAATTCAAACAGTAGGAAAACGACATCTTTAAATATTTTTTATTTACAGCCCGAGATGTTCTATCTTAGAAACTTTCGTTAAACGCTGCTAATTTTTGTAGCAACAACATCTGCTATATCAATTTGTGCCTAAATACAACTTACAGTGATTATTGCAGATTACGCAGCAGAATATTTTTTAACTAAATGGTCGTGAAATTGCACTCAATGCGATGCAAGACATATCGATGAAATTAGAAAGAAAGGAAATAATAGACTAGGCCACCGTGTCTATGGTTTACATGTTTACGTCAAGTGCGCCATTTCGAGTGGCCTCAGTTACAAGCCATACAGCCAACAGCCACCGTGTCATAGCGCAACACAAAGGAAACGGACCGGTGCAGTGCATTATTATTTATGCACTTCAAAGTAATAATTTAAACTTACGCAACACGAGAGGCGGATCAGTTAAAAACGAATGTAATGCTGCTGGCCCACTGACATTTTCGCAAGTGAAGGTGTGTGTCGATCACGTATGATCATGGGCGGCCATATTGCGACCACGTTCAGAGATGCGATATTCAGGCGAAATCAGTAGGCAATTACGGAAACTACTATGGATCCACTCGATAGAGAGTAAATCGGTCGGAAACGTCATGCGATAAATCTAAACCGGCCCTCAAGATCTCAAAATTTTCAACTCTATCCCGTCGCCGGATCCACGTAGATCTACCCTGCTGGGAGCAGCGTAGGTAGCAGCAAGCGGACGATACAAAGGAAAGCGCGCGTAAAACGTAAACAAACACTCCCGCATGTGTAAATAATAGAAAATATATTGTAAGGCGGTTGAATGCATATTCACGGAAAATACGATGTCGGATCGTATTATTTTTATTGAAAAAGAAGTCTGGAGCAGTTTATCAAGTAAATATTGCGAGAGTACATAATTCAGGTATAGAATAAATTATTATTACCAGTACGCAATTTTAATGCTACATACGTATATTATACCAGCACAAAAGGACATTTAGCACTGTTTTGACCTAGTGTAATAACACGGGTCACCCAGATCGGCGACTGGAACTACCGCATCTGCAGTGAGTAGATCCAGTCAAGTGACCTATGCTTCCCAGCAGGAATATTCCAGGTAGGTTTCCATAAGCGCACCGTGAATACAAAGTAACGAATGTCACTACGTAGAAGTAGATAACCTGGAAAACTATTTTGGCAATTTCCTAAAATCAACTAATGGAGTCAAGCACTTCAGGTCTGAATACTAGGCCACCTGCCAAAAAATCCATGAGCAGTATTTGGTTATTTTTTTACTAAAAGTGTCAGCGGTAAATGAAGTAACATACAAAACATGCAAGAAAATATTCAAAATTCCAACAGGTACTTCATTATTAATTTAAATAAGATACGATTTTCGGGTCAGTTAAGTTTTATAAAACCAACTGAATTTTTTTGGGATTTTGAGATTCTTTAGGTCCTACTACAACCCTACAGAATCATCTGAAACAACATCCTGAGCAATTACATAAATAATTCCAGTCAAAACATTTTTTGCAAATCACAAAAAAACTCTCATTTTTTACGCAACTTAGAATTAGCCTTCAAGGTAAGTTCCTAACAGTGTAACTTAGTTTTCATTGTATATTTGTATAAAAATTCAATTTACTTGATATTCGATTCGATTCGAATTCGTGAATATTTCAAGAGAGAGAGAGAGAGAGAGAGAGAGAGAGTTAGAGCGTGGTAGTAGGTGGTATAGGCGGTTCGGAATAAAATGAGCACTCAAAAAAAACCCTGCTAAAGTTATATTTTCAGCCAATTTGTATCTTTCCGCGCATAACGGCTAACGACGGTAACCTCACCGGACACATCACTTGATGTTTGCGTGTTTATGATAAATTTTTCACTCATTAGGAACTTACGTAGTTTGGTAAAAAAATGTTAATTACCATTACAGGATACAATTATGTCACTTTCTGTTGCTTTTGTTTCACTTTGGTGGTATTTAAATAGGAAAATCCGTGGAACTATATTGTGTAATTTCGCTGCCGACCACAAGCAGTAAGGCAGCTAGAGTTATTGTTGAATTTTATGCAGTAACATCTAGTGATATTTTTCAAAGTTTACATTTTTTGCTCACTTTATCACGAACGACCTTTCACTATATTCATAACGGCCGCGAGTCATTTACAGGTGTTCATTCCTACCAGGAGAACATGAGTTCTGAGAAAGTTAGTAATAAAAAAATTTTTTTTATATAACTTTTAACATGTAAATTATACACCCTAACAAATATTTTCATGCAAAAAAAAAAAAAAAAAGGAGTAGTTCCGAGCGACAAATTATACATATATAGTGCCAGATATGTGTTAGATTAATTTTCTTTCTTTAAAATACGTCCACGTACTTGCAACATCTCCTCACACCATACATAACGTCGTTGCGTTTGGTTGTCTACTCTGCTATCTGTCCTACCAGGAGAACATGAGCTACGAGGAGGTTAGCGACAAGAATAATTAAATTACTTGGGGCGCAGACCGAATGAATTATAATTGTTTTAGCTGGTTTGTGTTTATTATGTAAACTTTTAACATCTGTAATTTAAGTACATAATAAACAAAAATTCACTGACTAAATATATTGCATACATACTATCATGCATTACTTGTATAAATTTGTTTCAATACGTCCATGCACAATTTGTATGTCTGATACCTTGCAAATAAATTGGCAAATGTTTTCGTGAAGAAGACAAAAAAAAAAAAAAAAGGAGCAGAAGTGACAACTGCTCCGAGCCAGGGGCGTCATTTAAGGTTATTCTTGGGGAGGGGGAGGGAAGCAAGAATTTTTTTCGGCGACAGTGACCTTGTTTCATCTTTTTTACTAATTAAGCATGTATAAATTAGAAACTTTAATAATAAAACTTAAGTTTTGTGTGCTTAAGTTAGCATTATTTAAATAACAAAATACAAAAAAAAAATTATTTTATTCACTTACAATTCTAAATCCAGGGGGGGGGGGCATTTGCCCCCTCCCCCAGCCCACCTTAAATGACGCCCCTGCTCCGTGCCACAAAAGACACAGTGTCACGCGTATACGGCAACGCCCTTGAAATATATCTTCGCACCATACGAAAACGTCGCGATTTAGCACGTTGTCGCTACCAGTCCGCTTACCAGGAGAACATGAACTATGAGGAGGTAACACTGACTGAAATTAAAGCACTGCCCAAATTACTTGACTTAAAAACATAAAAATTTTTAGTATGGGTTCGCCTTCGAGAGTAGGCGAGAACTATAAATGGATTTTTAGAAATTCGACACCTTAAGGGGATGAAAAGGGTTGAAATTTATTTTCTATGAATCGTTGGTATAGCTCGAACCCGACATGATATCATCGTAATTTTTAATTCACACAGATTTGCATAATATGCGATATCAGGATTTTTCGAAATTAGATAATTAATGTGATACAAAAAACGTGAAATGCGTATACAGAAATATCTCTTCAAAATAACAGAGTTAAGTTTTGCTTCAGAACTATATGATTACTTAAACAACCAAAAACGTGGTTTCAGAATTTTCCGAAACTCTATTTGAGGATTATAAACATTAATATTGAAATCCAGTAATTTAAAAATGAAAATAATTTTACCAAACGGCGCCAAATTAAACATTTAAACTGGCACAAAGTCATTCATTCCTCAATATCGGTTTGTAAAAATAATCAAAGCTGAAGAAGACCCGAAACGCAAGAATTATTTGTATGTATGTATTAATTAATTATTTATTATGTCTGTCGGCCGCACATTGCAGGAATGCGAGCGTCATTACCAGGCTGGCATAACAGGAGAACATGAGATGCGAGGAGGTAAATCACAACTGAATAAGGTTTCTAGCCTACATTCCGAAAGACAAATAAGCTTGAGGCCACCTTCCTATCAGTGTATTTTTTATGGGTTGCTGTTCCACCCTAGAAACTATTGAACCCGTGGAAAAAATCAAACTATGTAAGTATATTATAGTACTCAGCAAGATGACGACTTTCATGTACCTATGTATTTTTTTCACGTCTGTTTATATAGTATTTTCAGAACTGCTGAAATCTAAAATGTTTTTGATCACATGAGGTATTTTAAGGGAACCATTATTCAGAATTGTATCAAACTTGATGTGCATGTAGCACTTAGCAATGCCAACTGTTATCAAGTTCTTTTGTCCATGTCATGTTCTTATTTTCAAAAATATATTCCATTTTGTAAATTGTTAGCGCTAGTTTACATTTCGGTAACCGTTTGACCTATTCAAAACAAATATTGTACTTTGACACTTCATCGTCCGGACTTCGATTTAATTGTACGCCCACCGTTTTATAAAATAACATGGCATGAATAAAATTAATTTGTTATGTGATATTTTTAGATGTACGAGACTAATTTTTAGTGGGTTCACTGTTGTTGTGATCTGTTGTGAGCATATTCGATATATTATACCGATGATAAATCGAAAACACATTTTACCCTTATAGAAAAGTCCTTAAATTTGTTTTATTAACGTACTCTCCCTAAAGATTCGAACTTCGAAAAAATAATTGATATGGCATTTTTAACATTTGTTAAAGCAGCCGATAGAAGTCAAAATCATGCCTATTGTCCGTTAGAGCTTTTAAAAAAACACATTTCTCCCCTTTTCACCCCTTGGGGACGAATTTCCATATTCTTGGTAGTTGCCTTCGTCCTGAGGAGAGACCACCCTTCAGGGGCGCCAGAACTAGGGGGACATGAGTACATTGCACCCCCCTAGTGAAGAGAGAGGCAACTGGATTTTTTTATGTTTGCATTTAGTCTCCTTATTTGACACTTTAATTACATTTGTTCATCAAATCTAAAATACAGAAGAATGACCGGTGCGTCTTATCTCGCATAACATATACGTTTGTTTCACCCACCACACCACTTAGTCGCTGCTCAACATACGATTATTTCCATCTCATCGCATCATCACTACAGACATCATATGTAAACAACCACTCAAACTCCACTACCACAATTATACCCCTTAAGGCCATGATATTTCATTTATTTCAAACAATTGCAAATAACTTGAATACCCTACTTTTTAACCAAACGCTTTGAAAAAATTTGAGACTGTGTACAGTAATACGATACACAATTGTGATCTTTGAAAGAACTGTGCAATGGGAGTGCATGACTGGATTTATTTGCTTGGACATACTCCATTGCGAAATAAATGACTGTCACAAGAGAACTAAAAATAAAGATAAGACAAGAAAACATAAATGAGCAGAGTATGCTTATTTATGTTTTCTTGTCTTATTTTTATCTTTTAGTTTTCTTGTGACAGTCATTTATTTCGCAATGGAGTATGTCCAAGCAAATAAATCCAGTCATACACAATTTTGCCAGAGCGTTTTTTAATAGTGTACCGTTTACTAGCGAAATATTTCCCCCCCTTAATTTTGGCTTATTTTGATAACAAAATATGTGCTACTTCAGGAGCAAAAATCTAAAAATCTGTCTGGTGTATTGCAACAGAAAAATTCAGATACAAAAGATGATATATAAGTGTTAAAACTGCCAGAATTAATTTTTGATATTTGCGTTAAAAAATATTTTCGAAACCATTGCTAAACTAAAGAGCGAGGCCTTAAGGGACACTCTTACTTCAAGCTTGTTGTCCTTGTCGAAGCATGGGAGTGGAAAAGCGATAAGGGCGGCACTGGTTCGCGAGTCAACAACAGTATCGCCACTACACGTGGATTAGACTGTGATGTATCCGTAATTCGAGTTATTTTCTATGGCACTTTAATCGGTGACCACATATTTTACTGCTGAGCAAAGTCCAATGCTGGTCTTTATCAGGGAAATAGGTATTTTGAAGCAGCAGTTTAAAACCCGTTTTTGGCTGTTGTGAGAGGTTCCAAAATAACGTTAATAATAACCATTATGTCTTGAAACTACGATACAATCGCCGTCCGAAGTGTTTCTTCTGCCTGTAAAAGAACACGTTTGGCGCTCATTTAGTAGCTAAGAACGAAAAGCCGGATTTCTATTACACCGCAGCGCAAGTTTCTAGCATATAGATGATCTCCTTAAAAGTGTCCAAGCGCGAAAAAGTCATAAATTTATATTTATATGAAATAGTGTTAGTTTTGTTAGTTTTGTATATGATACTTGTGAGTGCAGTTTCCTCTCGCGAAACAATTTTACATGCCATAGTTTTCTCATAACGTTGCATCAAAGTAAAAAATTTGCATGTTCTGCTGCCATGCAAATAGTGAAAACCAACTGACTTGCGTACGTGAAATAACATACTATGGGCTACGTAATAAAACATTTGAAAAAATCCCGCAAATTATTTTGAATTCTTAAAAAAATTCTGAATTTGCAACTTTTTTCTGAAATTTTGCGATTTTTTTTTTAATTAAAAATATTACGTCGTTTTTTATGTTTTATTGCATAGCTCATGGGATGTAATTTCACAGTGAATTATTTTGTTTATGTAGGTCAGTTGGTTTTCACTATTTGCATGGCAGCATAACAAGCAAATTTTGACTTTGTCACCCCGTTAAGAGAAAACTATGAGAGTTAAAATTGTTTCGTAAAAGTGAAATGTACTTACAATTATCGTCTACAATGCTGACAATATTTCAAAAACATATAAAATTATAATTTTATCGCACTTGTACACTCTTAAGGGGCCTGACTACCTGTACTTGAAATGCGTTGCAGTGAATTGCAACTATTCTCTTTTTGACGAAACTATCGCAATTTCATATCTGTATATCTATGAAAAGAACACAGACTTCAAATTATGTCACTATAGTGTCAAAAATACGGCACCATATTTTAAAACATCATTTTTGGGTCTCTCAAAATTGCAAAAAAAAAAATTTAGATTACCGTATCTGTAAAAATAACAACCGGATTCGAAAAACACAACTATATAAATAAGCGTTACACTTTGAACTATGCTAGCCACAAATAAAATAATGTGGTCACGGCACGAAACCAATACATGTTTCAAAATTGTGGTATAATTTAATGCCTTTAAAAATGTGCTAATCGAAGATTGGGGCATATTAAGACGTAAAGTAAGCTTACGAATATACAAATTATGACGTTGTTAGATTTTCACTATTTCGGAATTCTCGGAGTTGAGACAGGCAATAGAAAAAAAATGTATTTCCAGTTGTCTGCCATTGCTCCATTTTAATAAAAGCAGTGGAATTCTGGCATCGAAAGAAGTATTCTTTACCTCTTAAGATACCCTGATCTTTGATAAGGCACGAGTAAAAACGAATCTCAAAAATTTGGAAAATGTAGTGCTCTTGTGCACCGTGCTATATGTAGCGTTGCATAAATCTACCTGACTTTAAAACAGGAATAACCTAACAAAGTTTGTGACATACTTTTACGTACACATTCTGTATACCGAAAGGGAATACTAAGATAACCACACTAAATATCGTACGCTACACTACACTAAAAACACACTAAAAATCCTCTATAAAACAGAATAATTGGTTGTTGAAAGAAGTAAATCTCAATATTTTCTTCCATAGCTCATCTCAAGCACGAAGGCTAAATTATGACAGAACGTGTCAGTGATATTTTTATGTATTCCACCGAAGCCACTCGGACACAATAAATCATATTGTTATTATTTTAATGTCTGTGAACTCATTCGCTTTGTATTGCCCACTTAATTAAACTTTACTTACTAAGTTGTACCGAGAGGGTATTGTACTTACTGATGTTTCACTCGTTGGTTTCTATGTCAGTGAAAGATTTTGTTTATAATGTTGTAAGAGGTGTCTAGATCAGTTTTGTTCAATAATACTGTATTTATAATTCGCAATGATGAAATAAATACAAAATTAAAAATGTTATGTCTTCAAAAGTGCCGAGATTCTATTGCAGCAGTCAATATTCGTACAGGTCGTTCGGGATAAAGTGAGCACTAAAGATTTAACGTCTGAAAAAAAAATCACTAGCTGTTACTACATATAGTTTAACAGTAACAATAGTTACCTTACTTGTTGTACGGTTGGCAGAGAATTGCAGAATACAGTTCCGTGTATTTCTCTTTTTAAATGAAACAATATTGAATCAAAATCAACTGAATTCGACATATCTGTATTTAATGTGAATAATAAACTTTTTTTTTATCAAACTGTGTAGGTACATTTTATCCCGAACGGTTTATAGTTTGTTAATTAACTTTGTTTAGCAGTCCAATTTGTAACTATGAAGTCACTTCTCGGCCACAGTCAGGGATAAATTGTTGGCGGAGAGGGCGTTTAAAGTTAAATCCGCCACTGCTTAGCATTTTCAAGGAGCTTGCCAATCATGTTTTTAATAAGCGAACGGCTTTTTTAAAACTATAGGAACGCAGTTTGAAGTGTGTCTTCTTTTCGGAGATAAACGCATTGGAAACATAAGGCGTATTTTAGCGGTTGAATTGGTAGCGGTACCTGTAAACAGAGCATTTTAGCGCTCCTGTTTACAAGGGTGTTTGCAAACATGCTGCAACCAGGCTGAGGGTGTTTGCACGTTTCTGGCAACCGAGGCAGGAGGACGGGTACAGGGTTTGTTCACAGGATGTTTACCTTTACTTTTATTTCCTGTTTTGTTTCGAACAAATCTGAAACCAAAACAAACTGTATTTATGTGAAATTTGGACGAAACTTAAGTTATTTTAAAATAAAATGATGCAATATTAATTTTTTATCATATACTGGTGCACAATTAAATTTATTTCTACAATTTATTATGTTGTACTTGTAAAAAAATAGTGAAAGTAGTTTATTTTCCAATAAACGTATTCGTGAAGAAGTATTTTCCTTTATACAGTCCAATTCTATTCCTGATAAGACAATAACAAGTTCACAATTTCGTAACTCCATGGTGGTAGCCATTTATGTTTACTGAATATTGCATTTTAGCGATTTCTTGTAAATGCAAACAGATTCGGCAAACGC